>JAKSZT010001534.1:177091-202808 GCA_026826555.1 Tolypeutes matacus | reverse complement strand
GCTTGCTTCACTCAACATAAGGTCTTCAAGATTCATCCACGTTATTCCATGTGTTAGCACTTTGTTCCTTCTTACCGCTGAGTAATATTCCATTGTATGTATGTGCCACATTTTGCTTATCCATTCGTCTGTTGATGGGCACCGGGGCTGATTCCAACTTTTGGCAATGGTGAACAATGCCGCTATGAACATTGGTGTGCATATATCTGTTTGTATTTTTGTTTTCAGTTCTTCTGGGTATATACCCAGCAGTGGAATTGCTGGATCATACGGAAGATCTATTGCTAGTTTTCTGAGGAACCGCCAAACTGTCCTCCACAGTGGCTGGACCATACCGCAGTAACAATTGTTTTCTTTCATACATTTTGCTATTATTTTTCCAGTGTGTTCCATGAATTCATATAGTTTAGTCCATCAAGTTTCCCTTTTATGCCACCATTTTAGCTTAACATGTTCTTATCCACTGAGATATCAGATACATATTCATCTCTTCGTTAATTTGGTTTTGAACAGATTTATGGTTTATTTTAACATATTAATACATGTGATTTTCCTTTTTAGTTCATCTTTTTGAGGGGGCTGGCATGAAGAGAAGAGTTACTTTGTTTTGAAAAATGCCTATCAGTTACTGAAAATACTTTTATTTTCCTTATTGAACTATACCCTAATAGTCTTTTAAAAATGTCTTAAATTAATGTCATTTAGGGATGTGAACATACATAGTTCTTATTGAGCTGGGTTGTATTCAACAGTTATGTTAGTAATTTTTAGACCCAATACACTTTGAATTTAACTATTGTCTAATATTTTTCTGTCTGTTGTGTTGATTCCTGTTTTACATTACTCTGATAAAATTTGTTGTTTTTCTATCTTCTTGGACTTAATATCTAGTTTGTTTATTTTCTCTCTCAGTTAATTTATTTACTCATTCATTATTATACAAGCAAATATTTCAAGGATAAATTATTGATATTTGGTTCCTCATTTTTGTTCTTTTATTAATAATTTTAAAGTGTAAGGAAATCTATATTTTTTCAGTTTAGGCAACACATTTTTCATAAGTCTTAATTGCCTTCAATTCCTCTATGCCCTTTGTTATTTTCCCTATATTAAATATAATAAAAATTAGGCTCTGTGGTGTTAAGACCCATATACAGCATCACATGGCTACAAGGTTGTGAAAAAAGTATACAAAAAATTATTTGCCTCTTCTAAAGAACATGTGTGATGAAGAAATTATGGTGCTTTTTTTTTTCCCTTGCCTTAGAAGTATCTATTTTCTATCAGGTCAAGAGAATATTTCATAAATTTCTGGAAAGAATACCAAAATCAAAATATGACAGAAGTTTTCCAAATAGGAATTCCAACGTTTCAAATAAATTGAGGGAATATTAGATTGCATGATATTGCCTGTTTTTTCTTCTTCCTGATATCCTTTCCAGAGGTGCTCAAAAAAGAATTTATGATATCTTATACAATTTTGTTTTGTTGTAGCATAAGCTCACAAATCTAACTACCAGTATGTATCTTACTGCAGCTTCAAATTTTCAGTTGATTCAGGAAAAATGACTACATCATCCCTAATTTCAAATTGTACTCACCTGATGTTTTATAGACATCTTGAAACAAGTTAAAAAATTTCAAGGATAACAAGCTCTGCCGCTTAGCCTCGCAACATGAGTGACTAGAGAAGAGACACCACAGAATGGATTCACATAAATTCAAGTTTCTATTCCTTACAAGTCCATTTAGATTTCAGTTTTCCACAGGAGAACATACTAGTATAGTGCCTGATAGAGAATTCCATCATATATGATTGCTGGAAAGGTGCCCGAAATGTCAACAGTCATAAAACTGTGTCTCTCTGTGTGGAGAGGTTGAAAAGAGGGCTATATATTCAATATGTGACTAAAAGTATAGCCCAACCTTGAGTCTTGGATTTATCTGCTTAGGGTTTCCTTGCATTTTAGAGCAAACAAATAAGTTGGCATATCTTATTTGCTTTATCACAATTTATTTAACACCATTGCAATCCCTGTGCTATCTTCAGATAAATCAATGATCCAAATGCAAAAGTGGACTCAGAGAACAATGAAAAACATGACAGAATTCATTCTGCTCAGCCTGACTTAGAACCCAGATGTGCAGAAACTCTTGTCATGTTTACAGTCTTGTATTTAATCACTCTGGCAGGCAACCTACTCATTGTAGTGACTCTCTGCCAGCCCAGACCTGGGATCACCAATGTATTTGTTTTTGTCTTTTTTGTCCTTACTAGATGGCTCCTTCTCTTCTACCACGCCCCCCAAAATGATATTTGACTTAATGGCTGAGAAGAAAACAATCTTCTTTAATGGTTGCATGATTCAAGTCTTTATGGAGCATTTCCTTGGTGGAGCTGAAATAAACGTGCTCACAGTGATGGCCTATGACCCCTACGTGGCCATCTCCAGGCCCCTCCACTACATGATCATAATGAATCGGCAGGTATGTGGTCTCCTGGTGGTCATGTACTGGGCTGGGGGATTTCTTCATGCTCTGATTCAAATACTTTTCATTGTGTGGTTGCCTTTCTTTGGCCCCAGTGTCATTTACCATTTCTACTGTGATCTTTACCCTCGGTTGAAATTGTCCTGCACCGACACTTATATCTTTGGCCTCTTTGTTGCTGCCAATAGTGGGCTCATGTGTATGCTTATTTCTTCTATTGTTATTACCTCCCATGTCCTCATCCTTTGCTCCCTTAGATCTCATGGCTCTGAAGCTCAGCGGAAAGCTCTTTCCATGTCTGCTGCACATATTAATGTGGTTGTCTTATTCTTTGTACCCTGCATGATTGTATACCTTTGGCCCACAAGCACCTTTCCCATTGATAAAGCAGTGGCTCTATTTTTTGCTATGATAACACCCATGCTAAACCCTTTAATCTACACACTCAAAAATGCAGTGGTGAAAAGTGCTATGAGGAAGCTCTGGAAAACAAGTTTTTCCAATGCAAAAGATAATGGTATTGCATCCAGAATGTATGGGTCAAAGTATTTTGTATCCCTAGGTTACCTGGAATCTTGAATGGTTCCTTTTTCATAAAATAAAAATATGTAATTAAATGGTAAATAAACTTTCTTCCAACTGGAAACAACTTTGCATAAACAAATTAATGGAATTTTGAAAATTGATATAGCATTTTTGTCACAAGTTTTGGAAAATCCATGACTTATTTATACTATTGAAAAATTGTCTGCAAATCAAAAGCCCAATTACTTAAAATATTATAGCTAGAATTTTGTGAAAATGCTTTGTTTTAATACCAACTGCTGACATCAAGCTAGACTTATTATTGTGGGAAATAGGGATCAACAAGAAATCACTGGGTTGAAGGAATGTAAGAAAGTCAATAAGTAGGTGTCATCCCAAATTTGATGCTCTTACATTGCAATCAATGGACCACTAATAACGTAGTAACCTGGCTTTGCCCAGATAAATCATTTTCTCTTCCTAGAGCCAAGAAGGGATATTAAATTATTTTAGGGGCAGTTTTACAGCAAACTTGCATTGGATATTCCCAGGAAGACTATATATATAGAAAATTTTTGGTCCAAAAGACCCACTCAGCACTTCACCATCAAAATATCTGTTAATGTATAGAATTGAGCCTCAGCCAATAGGAACAAAAGCATGTGGTACAAAAGAGAAAGTTTATAAAATTAAAAAATCAAGGGAAAAAGTCTTCTATTTCCAATTTGAATATAAAATGGCACTCCAATGAAATGGGTAGGCATTTGAGATATAGTCACATTGCAGTTTTAAGACAAAGAATCCAGATAAAAGAAAAGATTGTAGATTTGGACCACGGCAGATGTCCTACAAAACTTTGACATTTCACTTCTACCTTTATAAAGACTGAAATTAACTCAAATTATTCTATAGCCAATATATAAATTCATAAACAGTTGATTCTGTTGAAGATCATTTTTTCTCAATTGTGATCAATCCACTTGCTGATGACCAAATATACATGTGCCCAAACATATTTTCAGACCTCTTGTATTTAAGAAGGTCTATGATGTGACAAGCTCCCAAAAGTGATGTGTGTCACACTGAGGCTAAACATTTAGTAGCTAGTGTGCTCCAATCCAGCATTTTGTTTTGTTTTGTTTTTGCCCCTGCTGCAGCAAGCCTTGAAGAAATGCATTAAAATGGCATGTCTACACATATGAAGCCACCTAGATTACTGAGTATATACAAGAAGGACAAATATCCTACATGATCCCCCTACCCTTAGTGGATTTTGTCTCATAGGAAATAATATTGTATCTGTTAAACCACAGAGATTTCAGGATTCACTTGTGACCACACACACACAAAATTCATCTTATCCTATCTAATGCATTGACTAACTTTATCCTTATGAAGATTTATAAGTATTATGAAGAGAACAGATTAGCATAATTATTGCAATTTTCTATATTATCAATTGTTAAGAATGTATAGATAGCAATCCTTACAAGTCAAGTGAAATTAATCCCTTTTCTGCTTCAGCATAACATTTATAAACTGAACTATTTAAACAGCATCTTTATACAGCACTTTTTTTTCCCTTTTGCCTAAGTGTAAGGAATTGCTGAAGAAAATTACACCATCATACACTAAATGGTGCCAACAATTATAAACTGTAATATGAGAGCGATCTTCAATGCTTTTTGAACTAATATTCTGGCTTGTGAAGATAGTCATTCTTCTATAATTCTTCTCAGCATATGTTCCAATGTGCATTAATTTTCTATAATCCTTATCCCACACATTTTCATTTCAACTTAGAAGAAGCCCATGCTGTCTGTCAGGAAAATAGGAAACATCACAGAATCAGTCTCTTAACTTCAAGCCTCCCCTTTTCACATAAATGCTTTCCTACCCAAACGATTAAAACTTACTCTAGGGCTCCTACTGCATTTTAATATGTCCATGTGTGTTCTGAATAAAACTGCTCCCACTTTCTTCTGCTTTCAGAGTTTTCTGAGAATTGGGGAGATAGAATTATTTTGCATTTAAGGCTTCTTTACATCAGTTTCATACAGATTTAACCCCATGTTCAGATTACAGCCAACATTGCCAAACTCTACCAGTTTTACTTCATTTCTAAAGCCAGCCTTCTGTTACCCTAATACACACACACACACACACACATACATATGTGTTTATTTAAATGCATTTTGTTAAAAGGAGGCAAATAAATTGAAATGAAACTCTATTATTGTAAAATCCATTTCTAGAGTGTAGACATAGAGAAATGACTTCAATCTTACATTTCTTTTTAAAAGTTTATATTTTTCTTTGGAAATAATATTTAAGTGGAGCCCAGTCTTGTGTTTGACATTGAAGCTGTTTTCATCATTACAACCAATGTGACCATAACCTGAAAAAATGACACAGCTGTTGTACACATATATGTAGAATGATATGGAAAATAATTGGGCAACTCTTGTTATAATTTTTTTTTAAGTTGTAACATCACAGACTTAAACCCAGCAACTTATATACATTCTCCATCACTCCAAAAATAGTTATTGGAACTAGGGGAGAGCCCACAGACACATGTCACAACAGGTAGGTTGAATAGCTCCCAGGATGAATATTCCTTGTTGCCTTATATTCTACAGCCTTATTTTCTTGTATCCTTCAAGGTACCTATTGTAAACAGAGTTTCATCATCTGTCTAAGAGAAAGATAGTAGGTTGGTTTGAGACCAGGAGTTCAGGCAGCCAGATCATTCGCTATTAAGATCCTATTTGTTGGGGAAAGTTTCAACTACTTGCGCTTGTTTGGTTTTAAAAACCCTTTGTTATTACTGGTAAATATTGACTTTTTTGCTAAGATCTGGGAATAAAGACCACATTAGAAATATGTCTTGACAGTGTTGCTAGCCTTTTTTTATGCTCGAATAGTTTCTGTTGTGGATGAAAGTTTGGTATAATTTATAGAGGAGTATGTGTTTCAATGAAATAAGATCCCAATGACATTCAATTAAATGTGTATTTAGCTTAGATATCAATACCCTATGCTACCCATGATAGCTGAAAATTTAGCTTTTTATTTTAAAATGAGTGGAACCAAAATTTTAAAAAGACATCATGTCCTGGGTTGATTTTTGGGGGTTAGAGGGGTGTGATCTTCTTGGCTGATAAAGGCCACGAATCCTGACTTATTGGAACCCAGGACTTGAAATCAGTGCTAGCCCAGTACCTCTGGATACAGAGCAGGCAAACAAAAACCAATGGCACCGCAGAAGGGCAACCACACAATGTCCCTGTGCCTAAGTGAGTGACAATCAGAGGTGGGTGTTTAGGGGAATGGTCAATTTGTTTGTGGACTGTGGGATGACTTGGGCCAGTGAGAAACCTCAAGCTGGATGATGAGGCTGGAGAACAGCCTATCATCCCACGCCCAGATAGTGAAGCTATGAGCTGGGGTGGTAGGGATGGAGGGAAAGGTGGACATTGGAATTTTGTGATACCTGGGCCCTGATAACTCCAGAGGGGCTGCTTTAATTTGTTGAGAGCTGTTTTACATATGTTTTGAGAGTTGTCTCTCTTTTAAAAAGGGGAAGAGAATGTAAAATGTTTAAATACCTGGAAGCAGTTATTGGCCAGGATAGATTACTGGAATAGGACTAGAAAATGTGGGTGAGAGGCTGGTGACATGTCATGTATGTAAGGAGGAATTGCTTTTCCTAGCATTCACATTAAGAAGAAGGGTCCACTTCTGTCCTTCTTTCTTTCCTCTCCTACCGGTGATGCTAATGTGTGGGTGGGAAGAGGAAGATGCAGCCATAGGAGAGAACACTTGACCTACTGGGAATGTAGGGCCCAAGCAGGAGTGGCAGAAGAGAGGCTCCCTGGTGAGACTGCATGCTTTCTACAGCAGAGTGAGTACCTGATAGGAGGAGGAAGGGGTTCCTCCTCAGTTGTTAAGTACAGGGGTGGAGTCTTTGGACACATGAGGTACTTGTGGATGAGGGCAAATGGGGCTGGAATCTGGCCTGCCTGCCCTTGCCAAGGATACATCCCAAGTCAGGGTCCATCCTGAGAGAGGGTCTTTGACTAGTTTACTAAAAGAAAGATATGGATTACTGTTGGACTCAAGTTGCCAAACTTTAAAAGTGGTGTGAGCAGAAGTAAAGTAACAATGGTGGCATCTTAAGCTTTGTGTCACATGGCTATACACGGCCTGGTGTGCATTGAACTGTCCAAGTGTTTGATGAATAATTATTATAGTTGCATTATCCTATGTGGAGATCTGTTGTGCCAAGCATTTTTCAAGCGACTAGTTAAGTGAGGCAGGCTTAAGGAGCCAACAAGAGATATTGAGGAATCCAGACATGAGCTGTGGTGGAAAGCTCCCACAAGGCTGAAGGGCAAGGTGTAGAAAGAGAGTTTCTGGAGCCCAGTGAGGGCTGGGGCAGCAGAGGACATGGCTGTGACAGAGCTTAGGACTCACAGTAGGAGGCAACGAATGGTGAGAAAGACTCCGATTGCACTCTTCTCCAGATGTCCAGTCACCTGTCCATCACAAACCATAGGGAAGGAAAGAGAAGGGTCAAGAATGGATTGAAAGGGCAAATGGGCAAGTGGAGAACAAGCCAGCCCTCTCATGTTCTCTCTTCTTGAGGTTGAGACTGTTATGCCTATTGTATAGATGAGGAAACTGAGCTCAAGGGATTTAATAGCCACCTGGCTATGAAATCAGAACTAGCTTTGAAACCTGGACCCATTTCGTGGTAGTCTAGGATCTTTAACTGATCATATAAGGATTCTCTTCATTCTTAGAGATATAGTAGCTTGAGGATTCTTCTGGGTCAGCCCCAGCACTTAAATGAAGACATGTGTATAGTTGTGTTGTAAGCTTGGTTAAGGTTCCATTATATTTCTAAAAGCAACTAGAAAACTAACAAAGAGTAATTATGCAGTTGTACTTGCCCAGGTTATTTCTTCTCTAATGCTGGCTGACATTTGTTGGGATTCGCATACGTTTTCAGTTGTAGTTAAATGGCATAGAGGAGGGAGGAACAATTGCCTGGGGCCTTTAGACTGGATATCATGCCCCAGTGTCAACTTGTCCCTCTCTCTCCTGCTTGGAGAAAAATAATTCTGGTTATTTTAGCTCCTCTTCTGTCTTCACAGATTCTATTCAGATCGTTAGTATCCACATTGCTATTATCAGTACCACAAGCATGAACCTTGCTTGGGAAATCAGTGATAATATGTCCTAGTCAGTCTACACCTACAAATAGAATATGTGTATAGACTTATTCCTTCAATTTCACAACAATGAGGCTTATGCCATCACCACTGGCCTCAGCTCAAGTACCTTATACACCACAACAGTGCATACTTTATAAGATGATGGTTCTGAGGGCATGCCATTCTCTCGCCAAGTGTATACCTGTGATTTCCCTTGTTTCTCTGGTTGACCTTTCTTGCCTGCCTATTATGGGAATACTGAGATACAAAGAGAGATAAGCTCCATTCTCTGCACTCAAGGAAAGTACAACCTAGTGTTGAAGTCCAAGGTGATTTATACCAGGATGTGCAATATAATGATGGTGATTGTTAATAACACTGACCACGCACCAGGCATCATGTGAAGTATTTTATTCACACTGTCTCACTTAAAGCTCACAACATCCCTGCCATGTGACTGACATTAGCTTTATTTTAGGCATGAGAAAGCCATGATTGATAGAGGTTGTGTAGACAGGGATCACATCAGGTAAGCAACAAGGGTAAGATTAGAACCCTTATCTGTCTCCATTCCAGCCTGTGCTTGTACAACAATTCCAGTTTAGTCATTGATAGAGAGAGAACAATAGAACTGGTTATTCATCTCTGTTTGTTCTTTGGACACTGACATTATGATGAAAAACCAGCAGAGCTATGTCTCATCCTTGGTTTTCTTATAACTCCCCTAAAAAAGAAGATGATGGGCAACAAATAAGAAGTTCTCTGTTCCAAAGAAGGTCCAGTAATTTAAAATAAAATAATAATGGTATAATGGTAATGCAACCAGGAGTTTTCCATTTATTATGATCCCCTTTTTACGGATGAAAAGGTTACAGCTTAAGATGGCTGAATGATTTGTCTCAGGTCACAGAGCTAGCAAATGACAGAGCAGAGACATAAGTCCGGATGTGTCCAGCTCTGGAAGCAGGCATTGTCCACAGAAATGTTTCACTCTTGCATCCGAGAAAGCGTACCTTAAGCATTCTTCAAATGTCTTCTGGACTGCATCTTTGAGGAAAATGAAATATGTGTTCACTTCTTCATCTTTTATTTTTTACTGTTTAATCTATTTGTTAGGATTTGATTCACCTGTGAGTAATAAAAACCCTCAATTATCTGTGGTAATCAAGGCAGGAGTTTATTTTTCTTTCATATAAAAGAATCCCAACTCTAGGCACGTTTGGGATGGTAAAGTGTAGTGTTAGCCAGGGCTCAGTTGCAGGAAACCGAAACCATTGCGGAATGAGTTGCTACAATGGTGTGTCATGGGAGCTCAGGTTGAGGGAATAACAAAACTTTCAGCAAGCAATATCTTTATTACTTGCACAATATAAAGAGTAAGAAAGGGCAAATCATCTTTTTATCACTTATACAGCACAAAGAGTCCAAAAGAGCAGGGGAAGAAGTCCCATCACAGCCAGTATCAGGGGATAGCTGAAAGTGCTCAGGTCAGGGTCAGTAGATGGCAATGCCATATCCACCACTTCACCCTGGAGAAGAGAGACAGATTTATGTGAGTGTACTTATGAGTTTAAGTCCTGGCTAGGACTTTTCATTAGATTTAATATTCCCCACCCCCAGGTTGAGGAATATCACACAATAGAAAAGAAGATAGGTATAGCAGAAGGCCAAAGGATGGCCACTTAGTTTGTGTTCATGACCTCCCCAGATAACAATGTGGAGTAGTTGAGGTATGGGCAATGGCCACTTACCATGTGTCTGTGACTTACTCAGAAACTACAAACTATTTTAATCCAAATGGGATTACCACTGGGAATTGTGGGCAAATAGAATCCTTGGAAGGGCAAGCAAGAATGCTGCATGGCGGGTCTCCAGAAATGACTCCTAGACTAAGGCTGTGCTACACAGAATATAAGAGATGCTGTTATGCTCTCATATCTTACAATCCCTTTGGAGAGGCAGATAGTTCAATGTCAAACAGAGAATAATTTAACTACTGATGACTAAGTGCTAGAGCAAAGGTCTCAAGTCCAAAGGTAAATCATGCCAAGGATTCTGACCCTGGCAGCTGGGTTTGGACAACTCCTGAAATGTCTTCTCCTCTCCAGGGTTTTTAAGCTCTGCCCAAGCTATCTTCAAGCAACTGGATAACTGAAATCGAACCCCATTAGCATTTATTTTCTTACTTTTAAAAAATATTTATCTTACTCAAGTTTGTTTTGCCTATTGCTATAAACATGATTCTTTTCTTTATCCATGTTCTCCCTCCATTCTGGAACCCAGCTTCAAGTAAACATCATGGAAGGGAAGTCAGGTTATAGAAGCAGCAGGGGAGCCAAGAAGCCTGAATCTGTTCCAGGCTCTGCACCAATCTGTGAGTGATTCTAGTTGGTCCTCATATTCCTCCTCTGTAACACAGGAAAGTCAGTATGAAGGATCCACATGCTTCCTTCAAACCTTAACACTTTCTGATTATTTCCCAACAAAGAAAACTAGGAAGAAATTGCCCCTGCATCTAATCCTCTGGTCACAAAGTATAATTGGAGAAAAAGTAGAAGAAAAGTCATAATGGAAAAAGCCAGTCAAACCCAAACTTATTTTTCAGAATTCCCCAGAATATAAAGATATAGGATAGTGAAAGTAAAATGAGAAACCATAGATAGGGACCAGATGATTTAAAGATATAAATTATTTCAGAAAAGTTCTTTATTGGGGCCCATCCATCTTAAACATTTATTTTCATCTGCATTTAAGTTTTCTTAAGCACCAACACTGGAATTGCTCAGTTACATTCTGCCTGAAAAGAACACATATCCACTTCTACTTTATTGATTTTATAACCTGTGATTTTACTGAACTCATTTATATGTTCTAGAAGCTTTGGTGTAGATTTCTCAGGGCTTTCTATGTATAGGATCATGTCATCTGCAAATAGTGAACTTTTTACTTATTCTTTTCCAGTTAGGATGCCTTTTATATCTTTTTCTTGCCTCAGTGCTCAAGCAAGTACTTCTAAGACAATGTTAAATAGAAGCAGTGATAGTGGGCATCCTTGTCTTGTACCCAATCTTAGGGAGAAAGCTTTTAGGATTTTGCCATTGTATGTGATGTTAGCTGTGGGTTTTTCATATATGCCCTTTATCATGCTCAGAAAGTTTCCTTCTATTCCTAACTTTTGCATTGTTTTTATCAGGAAAGGGTGCCTTTTTTTTTTTTTTTTTTAACTGTGATAATTATTTTAATGAAATCATGACCATATGATTCATATCCTACAGGGTAACTTGAATATTAACAATAATAACCATACAGAAACCCACTAGCTAATAGTTGTTTGTTCATTTAGTTCTTGCTGGTGTATGAGATCTAATAGAAAATTTCATTTTATGAAAAAAACAACAGTAATAACACAAAACTATTTTCTAGGAACTAACCTAGGAACAAAAATACTGTGGCTCAATCAGGAAAGGGTGCCTTTAATGTATTATTCAAGGTCTTTGTTTCCTTATTGATTCTCTGTTGAGATGTTCTGTCCAATGGTGATAATGGTATATTAAAGTCCCACTATAATTGTAGAGGCATTTATTTCTACACTCACTTTTTCCAGTGTTTGCCTCATGTATTTTTAGGTGCCCTGGTTAGGTTCATAAATGTTTATGATTGTTCTTTCTTCTTGAAAGATTACCCATTTTACTAATATATAGTGTTCATGTTTGTCACTTAAAATAGTTTTGCATTTAAAGTCTATTTTGTTCAATATTAGTATAGCTACTCCCATCCTTTTATTGGTTATTATTTGCTTCTAAGATTGTTTTCCAGCCATTCACTTTCAGCCTCTTTGTGTCCCTGGTTCTAAGGTGAGTTTCTTGTAGACAGAATATAGAAGGGTCATATTTCCTTATCCATTTTCCCAATCTGTGTCCCTTGAATGGTGAGTTTAATCCATTAACATTTAGTGTTATTACTCTCAAGGAATTACTTATATTAGCCATATTTTCTTTGGGTTTATGTATGTCATATGTTGTTTTTATTTTCTTTTTGTTTTTTAGTTGTTCTTGCACTCTTCTCCAACTCTCTCTCCTGCTTTTACCTTTCAACCTGCAGAACTCCCTTTAGTATTTCTTGAAGGGTAGGTTTCTTATTGGCATACTCTCTTAATTTCTGTTTATTTGTGAATATTTTGAACCCGCCATCATTTCTGAATGCCACCTTTGCTGGATAGAAAATTCTTGAGTAGAGGTTTTTTTCTTTTAGTACCTTAACTATGTCATACCACTGCCATTTTGCCTCCATGGTTTCAGATGTGAAATCAGTGCTTAATCTTATTGAGCTTCCCTTGTATATGATGGTTCTCTTTTCTCTTGCTGTCTTCAGTATTTTATCTTTGTCTTGAGCATTGCACAACTTGATAAGTATATCTCTTGGAGTAGGCCTGGTAGGATTTATACTGACTAGGGTGTGCTGTGCTTCCTGGATATGTACATCCATCTCCCTCAATAGGGTTGGTAAATTTTCAGCCATTATTTACTCCAACACTCCTTCTGTTCCCTTTTCCTTCTCTTCTCCTTCTGGGATGCCTGTAATGCATATGTTTGTGTGTTTTGTGTTGTCTTTTGAATCCTTAAGACCCTGCTGGATTTTTTCTATCTTTTTATCTATCTGTTCTACTATCTGTTTGATTTCAGGTGTACTGTCTTCCACATTCCTAATTCTTTCTCTGCCTGTTCAAATCTGCTGTTATGTGCTTCCCGTGTTTTCTATTATTATTGTTGTTTCTTGGATTGTGCCATTCATTACCATCAAATCCATTGTCATTTTAAGTATGTTTACAATTTCTTCAGTATGTTTTCCTAGTGTCTTCTTAATATCCTTAATTTCTTCTTTCACTTCATTAAGTTTGTCCATGATATTTATTTGGTCAGCTTTGATTAATTGTTTGATGTTCTGCATATTTTCCTAGTTTTTGGTTTTTCATTGGACTGGGCCACATCTTTCTGTTTCTTGGCATGGTTTATAATTTTTTGTTGCTGTCTTGTCATCTTTTTATCTTGTTGTGTTTATGATTAGCTTCTCTCTCTACTCTAGGGTTTTATTTATCTGTGGTTTGTGTATGTGTGCATGTTTTCTCTTTGATATTTTGTTCTTTTTGTTCTATTTCTTTGCTTTTTTCTATGTTCCCTTGAAGCAAAAAGATTAGGGCCAGAGAAAGCAAAAGTAGTAATAAAAGACATAGGATAATAGTAATAAGAATAGTAAAACTTAGAAGAGGAACCATATAAGACCTAGTAAAATGAATATTTAACTCATGGAAGCAGTATAGAGTAATAATTAAAAAGTGGAGTACTTACACTGAAATGGGAAACTGAATACAGAAAAATATATTAAATGAATTAAAAGTCCAGAATGATGAGGAGAGAGGGAAAGATAAAAGAAAAGACAAAAAGAAAAAAATTAATAAAAGAAAGAATATAGAATAGATGAGATAGAAATAAAAACCAGAAAAATTGAGGAGTAAATAAAGAGATGTGGAATGTAAGAACAACAACAGAAATCCAAAGATAGAAAGATGAAGGAAGGAAAAGAGATAGCGTTGGTAGACTAAATCAGTATACACAGAAAAGGGGAAATCATGGAAGAGGAAACACAGCAAACAAGAAACAAACCAGCAGCAACTAATGAAAGAAAAAAAGTGGGGGAGGGGAAGAAAGAGGAATGAAAAACAAGAAAATAATAAAAACAAACACACAAGCAAGAGGTCAAACAAAAACTAAGGGCTTCTTTGGGAGTTGGAGGTTGTCCTGAGTACTGTTGTGGCAACGGATGTAGGCCATTTTAAATCAGCACACACCACTCAGAACTGAGTGGGAGAGAGTGTGGTCTACGGTGTGAACTGTGGTCTATGGTTGGTGGCAAGGCTCCAGGATGTGTAAGTTCCATTGAGGGTGGTGGGCCACACTTGTGGGTGATGTTTGTGTGGGATATGGTGGGAGGTGTGGAAGGTGGGCAACATGGGAATCCCAGTGGGTTCCATGTAATATTTTGGGTAATCTAAGCACCTCTTAAAATATATGTATATATATATACATATAACATTTTTGTAAACAAATACACATATATGCATATATATTTATATATCATTTTGCAAATGTTTGTATGTATTGTGAGAATTTTGATTTTTACCCACAATAAAAATAAATTAAAAAAAAAAAAAAAAACAAAAAAAAACTAAGGAAGGACAGCTTTCCCTCTCAGGCTCCTGTGGAGTTTCTCAGCCTGGCAGTGTTCATCAATCAATTACCTTAAAGCCTGCTCTCTACAGGTTTTGAAGCAGGATATAGCAAGTAAAGTAAGTTAAAATTTTAAAGAAAGTAACCTTTTTACTTTCCTTTCAGGAAAAAGTAAGGAACCCAAGAGAAGCTAATATGAAAATAATGTCTTATGTTTTCCCTGTCCTAAAGTATCAGCTGGATGTTTGGTATTCCAGTGGATCACTATTCTAAAAAGAGCCAGGATTGAACTAGGGACCTTGTATTTTCAAGGCAGAAACTTCTCCACTGAGCTAAACTCTCTTGTTGGGTCAGTTAGCTCTTCAGAAAACTAACTATAGATCTGTCATATGATCCAGCAATTCCACTGCTGGGTATATACCCAGAAAACTTAAAAGCAAAGACACAAACATGCACATCAATGTTCATAATTCATTATTGCCAAAAGATGAAATCAACCCAAATGCCCATCAACTGAAGAATGGATAAATAAATTGTATTTTATACATAAAATGGAATATTACTCAGCTTTAAGAAGAAATACAGCACTAACACACGGGATAACATGGATGAATCTTGAGGACTTATGTTGATTGAAGCAAGCCAGTCATTGAAAGAAAATATTACATGACCTAACTGATATAAATTAAGGAAACTGAGCAGACTCACAGAGCTAGAGTCTGGAGGATAGGTTTACAGGAAATAGAAAATAAGTTTGCAAGCCAATGCCCATATCGGCAAAATCTATGAAAAGATGGAAGCATGTAGATGTGCAGTGATGGGACATGTCAAAGGCATAGTTTTAATATTGGTTTGGGTGTGCAAGTTTGACACAGGAGTAGTTTGGGAAGAGTGAGGTGGATGGTCCCTGGAACTAGGGGAGGGTTGGGCAAGGGAGCAGGTGAAAACTGGGGTTTGGTGGGTGTGTGGATGAAACTACAATGTTCAGAATGCTCATTTGGCAATGTGACAAGGAAAGTTTACTGGTTTATGGTCTTGGATGGGGTGCATTTGGGCCAAGGGACACCTGGGCCAGGCTTTTAGGAAGCATGTGCGTGATCATTTTGGCATAGTGTTTTGCATCATGAGTGAGAAGGTGTTAGACTCCAATACTAGGGAGTTTTGCTATGCTCTCAAACAGAGGGGTGGGAGTCACTTGAGATCATCAGCAGTGCCTAGTAGGGGAGGACAGACCAATGTGTTAAGCCCTCAGTGAATGTGCAAGTAACTCTGAATCTTGTCCTTCAAGGAGTGAATCCAGGTGTTCGTCATGGGTCCAAAGGGGAGGGGGAGGGAGGAATAAAATAGATGGAACAAGGGTCATTTTATGGGTGATTGAAGTGTTCTGCATTATCCTGCAATGATAAATACAGGACATGATAAATTTTATCAGATTTTATAATAGTACATGCTCTAAAATATAAACCATAATGTGAACCATTGACGATGGTTACTAGCTCTGTTCCAATATTTGTACATCAATTTTAACAAATGAACCACCCACACATAAAATGGTATTGATGGGGCAAAGAGGTAAAGAGGGGCGGTAGTTTGTTGGGTATATGGGAATCCCCTGTTCTGTACATGACTCTACTGTGCCCTAAAACTTCTTTGAAGAAAAAAATGAAAAACAGTAAGACACTGGGGGAATAAAAGGAAGAAAATGTCACTGTACATACAGGACAACAGTCTTACAGTGATGAAAAACAAAATGTCAAAAAAAGTATTTTTAAATATTTTTCATTATTTTTTAATATCCTAATTTTAAAAATATTATTTTACTTTGATTTTTTATTTTTTTTCTGTATTTGACTTCTTATGTATAAACCCCATTATTATTTTATTTTCTTATTAATTGTATGTGGTTATTGTATTGGCTTCATTATTGAAGAAGTTTTAGACCACAGAAGAGTTACAACTGTGGCAGGAGAGCATCAATGATTTGGGGTATCAGTGAGGGTTGATACATGGGAGAAACTTCACCTTGATATACATATAAGGCATATAAATGTGTTCAAATATTCCTGGGGCATTGTCATGTTGGGTGAAGATTCACACAATAACCAAAAGAATATAAAATTCCCACTCAGAGGAGTTCTGCCACATTGTCTAATGGAACAACAAGAATGCCTCAAACACAGTGACAATGAATTGTGAAGAAGGATGGTCCATTGAAGGGCCCTTATATATTGATGAGTATGCTTATGAACCTTTGCTCTTGAAATTGAAATTTAGCCTAGTGATATAGGGTACCTAAGAGTTACCTATGGGGAACCTCATTGTTGCTCAAATATGGCCTCTCCCTAAGCCAAACTCAGCATATAAAAGCAATAACTTCCCCTCAGCTTGGAACACTTCTCCCAGGGATTAGCCTTCATGACACTGAGGATTGCTACCAAGTACTAATAAGCAATGCATCTGGGGGAAAAGAAGGCCTTTACCAAAAGGGGGGAAAGCTAAAGACAAATGAGTTTTTATGGTTAAGAGACTTAAAAGTGAGTTGGGAGGCCATCCCAGAGGTAGCAGTTATGCACATCTCAACACATTGACAACCAAAGTAGGTACTACCCCAAATAGTGAAGCTCCTCAGGGATATGGAGACATCCAGACACTGTAGTCAGGGCAGATAGCTTAAGAGTTTGGTGCTTTGCCTCTGGAGCCTAATCTGGTATTCATGCTCCCCAGTGTGACAGAGTTAGACTCAGCAGTGGTTTCCCTATGTATGATACTTCTGTCCTTCTTTTGGAATCCATAATTAGTAATAGAGTAGGCAGGTGTACATCCAAGAGACTTAAATCTTTGGTCTTCCCATGTGCCAACTGAGCCCTGAATCTCAACGTAGTTGTTACACCTACTCTTTAGTTCAATGGATTCACCCAGGACAACTAATGGGGAGGATGTGATGGACAAACATTATATCAAGGAACTGAGAGTGCCTACAACTGCAAGCAAGAGATTCTCATCCTCTGGATATATGGGATTGAAGCCTCCTCATTTAATGGTGATGTGGACATCACCATCTCAGAGTCCACAGGATTGGGAAATAAACGGTGGCAAAAATAAACTTACTAGTATTCTACTATAAACTTATTGTGATTATAGCAATGTAGGAAATACCATTGTTGTGGAGGCAGTGTCCCATGGATATTCTGGGGTGAGTGAGAGGGAAAAGCATGTATAATGGGAGGGGGTATTTTTGAGACTTGGGAATCATCATGAATGACATTACAGCAACAGATACAGACCATTATATAAATGGCCATAACCTAAAGATTTGAATGGCAGAGAGTGTAAACTACAAGTTAAACTATAATCAATGCTTAGTGGCAATGCTCCAAAATGTGCTTATCAATTGCAATGAATATACCATACTGATGAAAGATGTTACTAATATGGGAAAATGTGGGAGGTGTGGGCAGTGGGGCATATGGGAATCCCCTATATATTCTCTGTAACATTTATGTAATTGAAGTAACTTTTAAAAAATAAAAATGTGAAAAGAATTACCCAGAGGGTTCTAACAGCAGACTGGAGCTTGCAGTAGAAATTCACAAGCTAAAACAACGGCCAGCCACAAATTCTAAATCTGCTGAGACATTCTTTCAAACATAAGGGCAAGATTAAGACTTTCCAAAATAAACAAATGCTGAGTTTGTTCTTAAACCTACACCTGCTCTGCAGACAATGCTAAAGTAAGCTCTTCAGACTTAAAGGAATGATCACTAGACAGTGGTTCAAAGAGGCATAAAAAAATCAACACCTGCAGTGAAGATGACCTTTTGTGTAATTATAAATGCCAGTATTATTGTTGTATATTGTTTGGTATATATATCTCTACTACTTAATGCTTCCAGATTTTAAAAACAAATGCATAAAAAGCAAGTATATATTTATGGTTTTGGAACATAATTTATAAAGATATAAGTGATAACAAGTATAAAAAACGTGGGAGAGAGAGGGGTATGTGAAAAGAATGTGTATATATGTGTATACTATTTAATTTAGTTGGTATCAAGTCAAATATGGTTATTATATATTTAAAATGTCACATTTTAACTCTAGGTTAGCCACAAGGAAAATAGAAGAAAAACTACCCAGATATAAAATGAAAAGCCACTCAATATAGTAGAACACAAAAAATCAAATAATTATGAAAGCAGTCCTTAATGGAATAATTGAGAGGCAAAAAAAAAAAAAAAAAAAAAAAGAAAGAAAAGCAATGACTTTATTTTTTTTTTAAACTTAAATTAATACTGTTCCTTTATTTATTTTATTGTGGGTAAAAATCTAATTTTTCACAATACATACCAATATTTATAAAATGATATATAAATATATATGCATATATGTGCATTTGCTTACATAAATAGGTGCTTAGATTACCTAGCAATGACTTTAAACCTTAAATAGCAAAATGCCAGAAGAAAGCCCTACATTATCAATAGTTTTTTTAAAAATGTAAATGGAATAAACTTGTCAAAAGACAGAGTTAGCAAAATGAATCAAAAAGCATAACCCAGCTATAATATGTCTTCAAGAGACTCACATAAATTCAAAGATATAAGTAGGTGAAAGTGAAAGCAGAAAAAACTATATCATGTACGTAGTAATTAAAAGAGAACAGGGGTAACTATACAAATATCACATAATAAAAAACAGTTATGAGGGCCAAATATGGTCATTATATACTGATAAAGGGGTCAATTCACCAAGAGGTAACAACTATAAATATATATGTACCTAACAGCATAATGCCAAAATATATGAAGAAAACACTGACAGATTTGAAGGGAGAAATTGATATTTCTACATTATTAGTAGGAAATTTTAATACATCACTTTCAATATGGATAAAACATCTAGTCAGAAGATCAATAAGAAAATACAAGAATGGAATGATACTCTAAACCAACTAGACCTATCAGTCTTTTATAGAACATTTAACACAATAACAAAGAGTAAACATTCTTCTTGAGTGAACGTGGAATATTGTCCAGGATAGAACATATATTTGATCACAAAATAAGTCTCAATAAACTCAACAATATTGAAATCATGCAATGTAATTTTTTACTGTCATGAAATGCAGCTAGAAATCCAGAATAGAGGAATAAATGGAAGATTTGCAAATATGTGGAAAATAAACAACATGCTATTTGTCTTAATTTGCCACACAGCTGATAATGCAAAGTACCAGAGATGGGTTGGATTTTATAATGAGAATTTTATAAAGGTAAAAGCCTACAGTTCCAAGGCTGCAAAAATATCCAAATTGAGTCAAAAGCAGAAATACTTTCTCACCAGAGTCAGCTATTGGTGATCCAGGTGTACTGCCTCATGGGGAACCAAGATGGTAGCTAATATCCTCCAAGGCCCCTGTCTTCCCCTCTGGGTTCACCATATCACAGACCCCAGCTTTGTGTGATCAGGCATATGGTCTATCCTTTTTGTTTCCTCTTCTCTCAGCCTTGACTGCTTTGCTTTGTCCATGAGTTCAGCTGTGTGCAATCAAGCATCTGGATAATTTCTTCAGTGTTGATTTTCTCCATGGGCCTAGCCTCTTGGGAACTTTGTGCTTCATCTTTGGCTGCTAGCGATCCTCAAGTCCTCTCTCACATATGGCAGGTTAAAGGTGGTGTTGGCTCTCTTTCCTGTGTCTGATTTTGTTTGCCAAATAGGCTACCAAGGAAAAGTACCAGAAATGGGTTGACTTTTATTAAATGGATTTATTTGGGGTAAAAAAGTACAGTTCCAAGGCTTTGAGTAGTTCAGTTCAAGGCACCATAAGACATGCTTTCTCATGATGTTCAGCAACCATTGATTCTGTTGTCTGGGCTTGTGGCAAACTAAGGTGGCTATGATCTCTGACAAGGTCTCTGCCTTTCTGCAGCTGTAGGCAAACTTAGCATAAAGTTTGTCTCTTACCAGACCTCTCCTTTCTTTCTCTGGGCCTCAGCTATTTGAACTTCTTGGGGGCTTATCTCTTTGCAGTTCAGCTGTGGATGAAATCTTTCTCATAGCAGGATCAAATATGAGAGTTTCCTTTTCCTGTTTCTTTCTATCTCTAACTCAGTGTCTCTGAATTTATATCAGACCCAGCAATGGGGCAGAGACCCAACTTGAGTCATGCTTCACTGATGTAGTCCAATCAAAAAGTGATCTTATCACATTATCTAATCTAATGAAATGATCCTCAATCAAATTTAATGCAATGCCACAGGAAAAAATTAGTTTAAAAACATAATTTTTCTCTTTTTAGAATTCATAAAAAAAAATCTCAAAGTGCCAGACTACATCCTCTGAATCCTAAAAGGACATACCATTCTGTATGCAAAATACATTAATTACATCACAACATTCCAAAAATCTCAAAGTAATTCAGTAGCAATGATAAATTCCAAAAAAAAAAAAAAAAATTACCAATTTAGGCATGCAGCTTTGCTTGGGGAAAAATTTCCCTCTCACTGTAGACCTCTGAAACTTAGAAAACAATATATCCACTTCCAGTATACAAAGAAATAATATATAATTGATAAACATTTGCATTACCATAAGGAGAAATTGGGAGGGAGAAAAGGAGTCAAGTGTCCCAAATAGTTCCAAAAATATGCAGAGCATACTCCTTAGATTTCAAAGTCAATGAGTTATCCTTAGAATGTTATCTTCTTCTCCTCTAGGCCTCATGGGGGCCCACCCTTTCCACAGACTTGCCAAACAGCCATACTTTCTGTTCTGCCCTCTTCAAGCATCTGGGTGGTGACCAAATTCCAGAGCTCAACATCCAATAACATTGGGATTATGGCCACACATTACTCAATCTCTGAAGTACACCTTAGTAAAAATGAGCCAATGACAACATACTCCCTAATCCCTGGCATACTAGCCCAACACCTTCATAACAGTGTGGTGGTGACCTGACTCCCTAACTGTGGGGAACAAGCCCAATCTTTTCAAAGTAGTAGGGTGGTGATCTAACTCTCTCCAAACACTGAGGAATGCACTCCATCCTCCCTGTAGTCTGGGGCATCCAAAATCACTCTGAGAAATGAGCTGGAATGCCAATCCGCTTCAAATTCAGGGGCAAACTCACCCTTTCTTCCCACATGGATGTGGCCCTTCTCTTGGCTTAAGGGGATATTAAGTTTAATCCTCAGCTTTCTTGGATTTCCACTTGAGGCTGTTTTCCCTTCAATTTCTACCCTCCCTATCACTTTTCAACTGTGCTGACAGTGGTTTCATTCAATAAAAATCTCACAAAAGGCTTGTTGGTTTAGCATGCAGGAAACAGGGATCCAGACAGTAAGACTTTCCACAAGCCCTTCCTGGATAACTGCATTTACAGTCCTGAATTGCAAGCCCCAATTTTAGATGTTTCACACACAGCACTATCTTCTGGGGGACTGTTTTGTAGAAGTTTGGAATTTCTGATATCAGTCTCTGGTATCCTTGTACCCAGCAGTTAGTTATAATCTTATCTCTTTTCTCTCTCATTTTGCTATAAGGTGCAAGGAGTAGCCAGGCCACATTTTCCACATTTACTTCAGAAATTTCCTCAGCTAAAAGCCAAAGCTCATCATTTTCAAATTGTCTTCAATATAACATCAGGAGTCAATTTTTCAAAGTTCTCTGCAACTATAAAACAAGGATTGCATTTCTTCCAGTTTCCAATAAGGGTTTTATCCTTTCCTTCTAAAGCCTTACTGTAAAAAACTTTAGGATCCATATTCCTACCAACAGTCTCTTCAAAGCAATATTGGCCTTTTATACCAAGCATCTCACCATTCCTCCAAAAAATATCCCTTACTCATTTGTAAAACCATTCCAATATTTTTAGTACTTACATGGAGCAGTACCCCACTTTCTTGGTATTAATTTCTGTTTTGTTTGCTAATTGCAATTGATAAACACATCCTGGGGCTTTACCATTAAGCATGGACCATAGTTTCCATTTCAGACCACACTCTCTCCCACACAGTTCTGCATGCTATATGATGATTTGAAATGGCCTATATCTGTCATTGTAATGTCACTCAGGACAATTCCCAAGTCCCAAAAAAGGCCCAGTATTGCAACTGCTATTCCCTCTCCCTGCCCCCAGAGCCTCCAGTGGCCTATGACTCGACATCAATGTTGTAATTTCTTCCGTTGCTTGAATCACAATATGTCTATAGTAGAATACCAGTAAGTCCACTCTAGTCCCTAGCTCTTCCCCACATCCTGAGGAGTCTGGTATGGTGATGTCCCCTCCATCTCCAATTGAGAGTGGGCTTATATCTCATGGGGAAGATGTATGGGATTATCCTGCCTGCAGCTGCACACTCTCTCCATCACCTGGGACAGACGTTGTCCATCATGGTCTCCCGGCTAGTTGTCCTGGGTGATTCCAATGAGATGTAGAGTAGGAGTTGCTGCTCAAATGAGGTTCCAGCCCCAGCTGGCACTTGGACAGCCCAAAGCCTCAAGTCTCTGGACATACACCTACAAACTCCAGCACCAAGTATTCTATCTAAGAATAGAAGGGACAGATGAGCCATGTGCAGGGAAGACTTAGTTGAGTCCAACTTTGTCACTCTTAGGAGCACAAACTACAAAGTAGGGTCCACTGGCAAGGCATCAAACTCTGGAATTATCCACCCTGACGTAATACCTGAGTGTCTCCTGAGCCCTCAGGAGCCCCACTAATTGGGGGTGATATCCACATCAGAATGCTATGAGATCCTACTGATATGTGTGTAAGCGTTTCCTATGGGATGACCACCTGACTCATTTTGAAGACTCTTAGCCATATAAATTGATTTGTCTTTACCTTTTCTCCCTTTTATTCAAGGTCATTTTCCAGTCATATTGCCAGTTGTCTCTTGTTAGTAATCCCTCATCGCCAGGGAGGCTTATCCCCAGGAGTCATGTCCCATGCTAGAAGGAAAGTAATGCATTATGCTGAGTTTGGCTTAGAGAGAGGCTGCATATGAGCAACAAGGAGGCTCTCAGGAAGCATCCCTTAGGCACCCCCTAACAGTAGACTAAGTTTCAATTTCAAGAGCAAAGGCTCATAAGGCTAGTCATCAATAAAACGAGCACATCAGTGGATCATCCTCCTTTGCCAAACACTGCCCCTGCACTTGGAGGACTCTTCCTGCTCCCTTGGAGAATGTGGCAGAGCTCCCCAGGATGGGAATTCAATATTCTCTCATTTATTGAGTGATACTCCACCCACTGTGATCATGCCTCATGAACATTTGAACAACTTTTTATTCCTTTTATGTATGTTCAGGGGAACTTCCTCCCATACATCCCCCATCCCTGACACCTACCAACAACAATCCTCTCCCACCCCCGTTGTAACCTTCTGTGATCCAAAGCTTCTTTAGTGAGGAAACAATACAGTAGCCAAATACGGTTGATAGGAAATGAAATAATAGTGATGTTTAAATGTAAGAGATAAAATACATGAAAACTTAAAAAAAAAACAAAAAATAAAATAAATTAAAGGATTGTGATATTCAAAAAATGGGAAAAATTTTTCTTCAAAACAAAAATATTTGCCTTTTATCACTGCAATATCTGGTGTCCAGACTACACTGTGGCACCTTCCCCCTCTCACTCCCCAGTGTCTCATTATTTTTCACTTAATTTTCAAAGAATTTTTAGGTCACATCAAAGTCACACACAGCATACAAGAGACTCTGATATACCCAACCTCCTTCCCCTTTCCTCACCCCATATTAAAACCTTTTTTATATGTGGATGGTAGCATTGTTATAACTGATATACAGATAATAAAACATAGCTACTAAACATTGTTAATGGTTTACAGTGTGGTTTACATTTTAGATTGTACACTTTTATAAATTTTGATGATATTTACTATGTCCTGTGTCCATCACTGCAAGGTAATGAAAAATATTTCCACTGGCCACTAAATACACCCTGTTTCATATATTCTTTTCCTCCCTCCCCATCCCCCTGGGGCCCATGACGACCCCCTGGTTTGGCTCATTTGATGACAAGATTCATAGTTACATGCAACAAGATGTCTTGACATATTGGTTTGTCCTCCTTTATCAGAAACCACCTTTGCTCTTGAGAGAAATCCATCTCTCTATTTCTGAACAAATTGGTGCTCCCAAAGATATGATTCCAACTCCTTTCCACTCATTATGTGGGTCTCAACCCACTGCCACAATACATTATGACAGGATGAACACACACATATTCCGTAGAAGCCTGCTCCAGGTGCTCTCTATTCTGAATGCCCCCCAACCAGGACCCTAAACCAGTGACCCTTCCTTGTCATAATGCCATAAGAGCATTCCTGCCTATGTACTTTCAACCTCATACCCACAAACCCCCAGTGTTGACCAGGTCTATCTCCTCCCAGTATCCTGGACCTTCTAACCCACCCTTCCCAATCTACCCACCTGTCACCACTGTACCATCAAAACCAATAATTTCACTACCTTCCTATACTATCCCTTCAATAAGAAACTACATTCTATCACTTTACCATAGATTACATCCGTTTGGGTGATGGCTCATAACCTTCTTTTTTCTTTCAATTGCCTTAATTCTTATCAGTGAGGACATGTAATGTTCATCCTTCAATGCCTGGCTTGTTTCACTCAACATAAGGTCTTCAATATCCATCCATGTTGTCCTATGTGTTAGCACTTTATTCCTTCTTACAACTGAGTAATATTCCATTGTATGTATGTATCACATTTTATTTATCCATTCATCAGTTGATGGGCTCCAGGGTTGATTCCAACTTTTGGCAATAGTGTACAATGCCGCTATGAACACAGGTGTGCATATATCTGTTTGTGTCTTTGCTTTCAATTCTTAGGGGTATATACCCAGGAATGGAATCACTGGATCATATTTAAGTTCTATAGATAGTTTTTTGAGGAACTGCTATACTGTCCTCCACAGTGGCTAGACCATTCCACAATACCAAAAGCAATGGATGAAAGTTTACATTCCTCCACAACCTCTCCAACATTTATAGTCTGCTATTCTGTTAATAGCTCTCATTCTGATGGGTGTAAGATGGTATCTCATTGTAGTTTTGATTGGCATTTCCCTAATAGCTAGTGATGTTGAGCATTTTTTCATGTGCTTTTTAGACATTTGTATTTCTTCTTTGGAGAAATGTCTTTCCAGGTCACTTGCTCATTTTTTAAAAGGGTTGTTTGTCTTTTTATTTTCAAGGTGTAGGAT
>JAKSZT010001534.1:117734-128672 GCA_026826555.1 Tolypeutes matacus | reverse complement strand
TATGCTTAACACCTTGTAGTAGAAGAACATTCCTGCATTTATATTATAAACTACAATCCTCATCTAATACCCAAATCACAGTTATACATTCCATATATATATGTATATACACACACACACACACACACAGCATATATTATCTTGCAGTTATCTTCCAACTAACATTAACCTTTCTAGAATACCTGTTTCAGCCACAATCTTATCCATAAACAAAAAGTATTTGTTACAATCACTATAAGGTGCTATTATCAACTCCATCTATTACCATAATTGTTCATATTAAACATTCTATATGCATCCAGAATCAGCTTCCCCTTCTCAACACACATTTTGTTTCCCACGAAACTATACTCCATAGACGAACTCCATAAGTTTACTCATATTTAGTTCATATCACTGAGATCATTTAATATTTGCAGTTTTGTGTCTGACTTATTTCATTCAATATTATGCCCTCAAGTTTCCTCCATGTTGTCATGTTCTACCCCAATTCATTTATTTTTACTGTAGTATTCAAGTGTATGTGTGTGTGTGTGTGTGTATGCTATATTGTGTTTATCTATTCATCAGTTGATGGGCATTTGGTGTTTTCCCCTTTTTTAGTAATTGTGAATAAAAACTTTAATTTGGATGGCTTCATTTATCTATATTTCTTTTGATTCTTGTGCTATGGCTTTAAGTTCTATGAAATCATTGCCTAATGCAAGGTCCTGAGGAAGCTTACCTATGTTTTCTTTGAGGAATTTGATAGTTCCTGCTTTTAGATTTAGGGCTTTCATCCATTTTGAATGGAATTTTTATAAGGTGTGAGGTAGGGGTCATTATTATTGGTTGGGCAAATGTAGATCCAGTTTTCCCATGATTATTTGTTGAAGTGAACATTTTTTCCCAATTGAATGTTCATTGCCACTTTGTCAAAATTCAGTTGGCCTTGACACATAGTACTATATATTGTATGTTTCCATTTATATGAAAGGTAAATATAAATTAATTTATAAACATGAAATGAGATTAGTGGTTATGTAGGTCTGAGGAAGGAATGTTAATATGGGTGGAGTCTTTCTTTTTGCAGTAATGAAATTGTTCTAAACTTTTTGGGATGATGAATGTACAGCATTGTGATCATACTAAAAGCCATTGATATACACTTTGAATAGAATAGCCAGAAACAGGATCTATGTACAGTGAGAGAAGCATAGAGAAATGGCAGGTGAGGAATTTTCTTGTTCATCTGTTTTTTATGTTTGTTTATTATTGATATAATGAAAATGTCCCAATCATAATTGAAGTGATGAGTGCACAACTATGTGATTATATGTACTATCATTTATTGCATATTTTGGATAAAATGTATGCTTTATTAATATGTATCAATAAAGTTATTAGTTAAAAAATTAACTAAAAACAAATAAATTGGCCATGAATGTAAGGACTGCTTTCTGAATATTCCATTTGGTTCTATTGCTCTATATGTCTGTCCTTATACCAGTACCACACTCTTTGACTACTATGGATTTGTAATAAATTTTAAGTTTGTAAAGTGTTAGTCCTACAATTTCATTCTTCTTTTCAAAGATGACTTTAGCTCTTCAGCAAGCATTAATCATCCATGTAAATATGACTGGCTTTTACATTTGTGTAGAGAAAGTTCTTGGAATATTGACTGCCATTGTGATTAATCTACAAATCACTTTGGGTAAGATTGATACATTAACATTATTTAGCTGAATAATCCAAGTAAATGTAATGTCTTTCCATTATTTTGGGGTTTTCTTGGATTTCTTTTATCAATGTTTTGTAACTTACTGGGTACAAAGTTTACATACTTGGTAAAATTATTACTTGGTATTTATTATTGTGTTGCTATTGTGAATGGAACTTCTGCTTGTGTTCTAGTTCTGATTGTTCTTTGCTGTTGTATAGAAATACTATTGATTTTAGGGTGTAGTTTTTGTAATGTGCAACATTTCTGAATTCATTTATTAGCTCTTGAGGCATTGTTGTGGATTTTTCCGTATTTTCTGTAAATAGTATCATGTCATCTACAAGTAGGGAAAGATTTCTTCCATTCCAATTTGGATATCTTTTTTTTTTCTTGCCTAATGCTCTGGCAAGAATTTCCAGTAAAATGCTGAATTAGAATGGTAATAGTTGGCATTGTTTTCTTGGTCCTGATCTTAGAAGGAATGCTTTCAGTCATTCACCATTAAGCATGAAGTTAGCTGTGGGCTCTTCATATTTGCCTTTTTTTTTTGGGGGGGGGGGGTAATGAAAGTGATTTTATTTTCTGACTTTAAAAATTCATTATAAAGATTTACTTTCTAGTATTTAGACATAATAAAACATTCTTTTTGCCAAGCTATAATTTTTCCCCTCAGTCTTGGAGTTCTTTTTTTAAAGGTACTTAGATTATATAAATGTTATATAAAAATATAGGGGAATTCCATGTGCCCCACGCCTTACCCTTCCCATACTTTCCCACGTTAACAGCATCCTTCATTAGTGTGGAACATTTGCCTCATGTATTTTCAAGCATCATGGTTAGGTGTAGAGATATTTATGACTATTGCTTCTTTCTGCTGGATTGTCCCTTTTATTAATATTTAATAGCCTCCATCTCATAACATTTTTCATTAAAATCTGTCATATCTGATATTAGTATAGCTACCCCTGCACTTTTTTGGTTGCATTTGTATAGAATATCTTTTTCCAACTTTTCACGTTCATACATGAGAAAGAATTAAACATGAGAGTAAAGAGTAAATCAGTTTAAACTCTTTACTGATTATAGGAATCTGATTAGGGTTTACTGGATTATAGTTTAAGCTATATTGTAAACTAGAATCCTCACTTAGTGGCTATGTTCCAATATGTGTTCATCAAGTGTAACTAATTTTAGCAAAGCTGAAGGGAGAAATAGACATCTCTACAATAATATTTGGAGACATCAATACATCAATACACACTACTCACATCATTTGATAGAACAACTAGACAAAAGATCAACAAGGAAACAGAGAGTTTGAACAATATGATAAATGAGCTAGATTTAACAGACATATACACAACATTGCATCCCAAATCAGTGGATTATATATTCTTCTCAAGTGCTCAGGGAACTTTCCCTAGGATAGACCACATGTTAGGTCATAAAACAGGTCTCAATAAATAAAATATTGAACTTACACAAAGCTTCTTCTCTGATCATAAAATAATGAAACTAGAAATAAATAATAGCCTTTACTAGGTAAGATGGTGTTCAGTTTAGGAAGGCACTCACTGACTAGCTCTCTGAGGATGGATGATGGTGGACAGGGTCTTGCCCAGGGGTCTGTGCTGTGGGCACATGGAGCAAGAAGCTTGGGACATCTATCTGCAGGCAGCTCAGTGGTGTGGATTGCTCAGTAGAGATTCGTGAGTTTTAACCCTGCTTGTGGAGATTAACAAAGATAGCTGAGCCCCACCTTCAGGGAAAAAAACTGGTTTGAGCCACGATTCCCACCAGGAATCCGGTGAGAAGGAGCATTTTCTGACAGTGGGAGGATTTTGATAGGGGGTCGAGAGGGCTCTCCTTTCTGTGAATTTTGCTGCCTGGAACCCCTTGCAGCTTTGGGGAACAAAATAGCTGGCTTGAAGTAGGACCAGGCTGAGGGGAGTGGTGAATCTGCTAAGGAAGTTGACTTACCTAATTGCCCAGGGAAATGCCGGCAGTCCAGTGAAAGGCCAGCATTCTTCGATAGTGGGAGGGCTCTGACAGAAGGTGGAAAGGGGTTTCCTTTCTGTTGATTTGGCTGACAGGACACCCTCATAGCTTTGGGGAGCAGATAAGCTGGCTTGAAGCAGCACCAAGCTGAGGGGAGAGGCAAATCTACTGAGGAAGCCTGACTTACACAACAGCCTGGTGATCCTCAAGCTTGGCTCCAGAGGGGGAGGAGTCAGCCAATTTTATCATTCTGCCAGGAAGTGGGAAGAGCTTGATTAGTGTCCTTGAGCCTAGTTAGGGTCCTCTCAGTGAAGGGGGTACTCTAGAAAAGGACACATTTTGCATCCCTTATTTCACCAAAAAAAAAAAAAAAGAAAAAGTCACTTTAAAAAATAAAAAATGAAATTTTCTTTTTAATTTAGTTTAATAGCTAAAATCTACCTCAAAACCGGCAGATAGGACCTTGCAGGGTAATTGATTGATAAATACAAGCAGGCTGAGAGTTTCCACAAGGGTCCAAGAAGGAACACGGTTCTTCCTTAGATTTATTTGACTGCTTGCTTGTGTGGATGTTTGGTTTTTCTCTGTTTATTTGTTGGCACTTGCTTTTCTTTCCTCTTTCCTCCCACCCTTCTTCTTTCTTTCCTTATTTTTTTTAATTAAGTGCTTTCCAGCTTGTCTCTTCTTTGCTGTGCTTCCTCTTCAGTGATTTCCCATATTCTGTCTATATTGATCTTATATCCCAAACTTTCTCTTTCTTTTCCTTCATATTTCTGCCTTCTGCTTTCTGTTGGGGTTATTACATAACACATTATTTCATTAGCCCACAACTTAAGGGTGCCAATTTCTATTCTATCTATTCTGTTTTCTTCTTTTTTATATTAATATTAACTTTTTCCTTTCGGCCTTTTCTTTACTCTTTCTCTCCCTCCTCATCATTCTAACCTTCTAAATCAATATATATATAATACTCTATTTGGTATCCCAGTCCATTGTAAGTACTCCACATTTTTCCTATTACTCTACACTGCCTGCATGAGCTAAATATTCATTTCACTAAGTCTTATACAGCCCCTCTTCTAATTTTCATCAATATTACTATTACCCTTCTCCCTTTCTCACATCTTTCAATTCCTCTGGCCCTAATGTTTTGCCTTCAAGGGAACATAGAAAGATGCAAGGAAATAAAATAAGAAGAAAATGTGTCAAAGAGAAAACTTAACACACACACAGAACCACCAGCTAAATAAAACTCTAGAGCACAGAAGGAAGCTAATACCCAAATAAACCCATCAAGATAAAATGAGGACCAGAGGGCAACAAAAAATTACAAACCACACTGAGAAACAGGAAGAAATGGACCAGTCCAATGAAAAAACTAAAAACCAAGAAGAGATGCAGAATATCAAATAACTAATCAAAGCTTTCCAAACAAATATCATGGACTAACTTAATGAAGTGAAGGAAGAGATTAAGGATATTAAGAAGAACCTGGGAGAACATGGTGAAGAAACTGTAAACATACATAAAAATATAATGGATACGATGGTGATCGATGGCACAATCCAAGAAATCAAAAAGATGCTGGATTCACATAACAGCAGATTTGAACAGGCAGAAAAAAGAAATAGTGATGTGGAAGACAATATATCTGAAATCAAACAGATAGTAGAACAGATAGACAAAAAAATAGATAAATCCAGCAGGAACTCAGGGATTTAACTGACAACACAAAACACACAAACATACACATTATGGGCATCGCCAAAGGAGAAGAGAAGGGAAAGGGAAGAGTAGGAGTGTTGAAGGAAATAATGGCTGAAAATTTTCCCAACCCTATTGAGAGAGATTGATGTGCAGATCCAGGAAGCACAGTGCACCCCAAACAGTATAAATTCCAACAGGCCATCTCCAAGATATATACTTGTCAAAATGTTTAATGCTCAAGACAGAGAAAATACTCAAGGCAGCAAGAGAAAAGAGAAACATCACATACAAAGGAAGCATGATAAGATTAAGTGCTGATTCTCATCTGAAACCATGGACGCAAGAAGACAGTGGTATGACATAGTCAAAGTACTAAAAGAAAAAAATTTCCAGCCTTGAAATCCATCCAGCAAAACTGGCATTCAAAAATGATGGAGAGTTCAAAATATTCACAGATAAACCTAAATTAAGAGAGAATGCCAACAAGAAACTGGCACTTCAAAAAATACTAAAGGAAGTTCTACAAGTTGAAAGGAAAAAACAAGGGAGAGAGAGCTGGAGGAGAGTTTACAAACAACTAAAACAACAAAAACAGAAACAAAACAACATATGACATACATTAACAAAAAGAAATTATGGCTGAAATAAGAAATTCTTTGCGAATAATAACACTGAAAGTTAATGGATTAAACCCACCATTCAAAAGACACAGATTGAAAGAATGGAAAAGGAAATATGATCCATATATATGCTGTCAACAAGAACCCACCTTCAACCCAGGGATTCAAGGAGGCTGAAAGTGAATGGCTGGAAAACAATTTAACAAGCTAAGAATAGCCAAAAAAGGGCAGGTGTAGCTATTCTAATATGAGACAAAATAGACTTTAAATGCAAACCTACTGTAAGAGAAAAAGATGGACACTATATATTGGTTAAAGGGGTAATCTCTCAAGAAGAGATAACAATCATAAACATTTATGCACCTAATCAGGGTGCCTCAAAATCCATGAGGCAAACTCTGGAAAAACTAATTGGAGAAGTAAATGCCTCTACAATTATAGTGGGGGTCTTTAATACACCATTATCATCTTTAAACAGAACATCTAGACAGAATAGCAATAAAGAAACAAAGTGACTGAGCAATACTTCAGAGGACCTGGACTTAATTGACATATACAGAACAGTACACCCAAATACAGCAGGATTTACAATCTTCTTGAGTGCACATGGATGTTACTCCAAGATAGACCACAGGCTAGGTCACAGAACAACTCTCAATGAATTCAGAAAGATTGAGATTATACAAAGTAATTTCTCTTACTAAAATGGAATGCAATTGGAAATCACTAAGGGACAGAGAATCAGATAGGCACAAAGATATGGAAGTTAAACAATACATTCTTAGACAAACAGTGGGTCAAGGAGGAAATCTCAAAAGAAATCAGTAACTACCTTGAAACTAATGAAAATGACAACACAACATATCAAAACGTATGGGATGCAACAAAAGCTGTCCTGAGAGGGTAGATCGTAGCCATAAGTACATATATTAAAAAAGAAGAAAGAGCTAAAATTGAAGACCTAACTGCACACTTGGAGGAACTGGGAAAACTACAACAAACTAAACCTAAAGGAAGTAGAAAGAAAGAATTAACAAAGATTAGAGCAGAACTAGATGAAATAGAGAATAAAAGAGCACTAGAAAAAATAAACAAAACCAAAACCTAGTTCTTCGAGAAGATCAGTAAAATTGACAAACCCTTAGCCAGACTAACAAAGAAAAAGAGAGAACAGAAGCAAATACACAAAATAAGGAATGAGCAAGGAGATATCACTACTGACCCCACAAAAATAAAGATTGTCAAAAGAGGATACTTTGAAAAATTATATGCCAACAAGAACAATAATTTAGAGGAAATGGACAAGTTTCTAGAAACTCACAAACAGCCTACATTTGAAAAAGAAATTTTCAATTTTCATGAAAAAAGAAATTGATGAACTCAACAGTCCAATTACCAGTAAAGAGATAGACTCAGTCATCAAAAACCTCCCAACTCAGAAGAGTCCAGGACAAGATGTCTTCACAGCTTGAATTCTACCAAACATTCTGGAAAGAGTTAACACGAATTCTGCTTAAGCTCTTCCAAAAAATAGAAGCAGAATAAATATTGCCTAATTCATTCTACAATGGCAACATTACCCTAATACCAAAACCAAACAAATATACCACAAGAAAGGAAAATTACAGACCAAGTTTCTAATGTACCTAGATGCTAAAATCCTCAGCAAAAAACTTGCTAATTGCATTCAACAACATATCAAAAGGATTATACACCAGGAACAAGTGAGTTTCATCCTGGGTATGCAAGGATGGTTCAATATAAGAAAATCAATCAATGTAATACACCAGATAAACAAATTGAGAGAAAAAAAATCACATGATCATCTCTAGAGATGCAGAAAAAGCATTTGACAAAACACAGCACTGTTTCCTGATAAAAACACTGCAAAAGATAGGAACAGAAGGAAACTTTCTGAATATGATAAAGAGTAAATATGAAAAACTAAAAGCTAACATCATCTTCAATGGTGAAATTCTAAATACCTTCCCTCTGAGATCGGGAACAAGACAAGATGCCCACTAACACCACTCCTTTTTAACATTGTCTTAGAAGTACTTGCTCGAGCACTGAGGCAAGAAAAAGATATAAAAGACATCCAAATTGGAAAAGAAGTAAAAATTCCATTATTTGCAGACAACATGATCTTATATGTAGAAAGCCATGAAAAATCAACAAAAACGTTTCTAGAACTTATAAATGATGTCAGTTATGTCGCAGGCTATAAGATAAATGCTCAAAAATCAATAGCATTTCTGTACACCAATACTGAGCAATCTGAGGAGGAAATCAAGAAAAAAATACTATTTATAATAGTAACAAAAAGAATCAGTACCTAGGAATAAATTTAACTAAAGATGTAAAGGATTTATATATAGAAAACTACACAACACTGTTAAAGGTAATCAAAGAAGACTTAAATAATTTGAAGAATATACCTTGTTCATGGATAGGAAGACTAAGCATCACCAAGATGTCTATCCTACCCAAACTAATCCACAGATATAATGCAGTCCCATTAAAAATCAACATTGTGTTTTTTAAGGATCTGGAAAATTAACTACAAAATATATTTGGAAAGGTAAGGGCCCCTGAATTATCAAAGACATATTGAAAAAGATAAATGAAGTTGGAGGTATCACATTACCTGACTTTAAAACACACTACAAAGCTACAGACCTCAACACTGCATGGTATTGGCACAAGGATAGACATACTGACCAATGGAATCGAATGTAGAGTTCTGATATAGATCCTTGGATATACAGTCATCTGATATTTGACAAGGCCACCAAGCCTACTCAATTGGGAGAGAAGGGCCTCTTTAACAAGTGGTGCTTGGAGAACTGGATATCCATAATCAAAAGAATGACAGAGGAATACCATCTCACACCTTATACAAAAATCATCTCAAGATGCATCAAAGATCTAAATATAAGATCCAAAACCATAAAGACCTTTGAAGATAATGTAGGGAATCATCTACAGCACCTTGTAATAGGAAATGGTTTCATGAACTTCACACCCAAAGCATGAGCAGCATGAGATAAAATAGATACATGGTATCTCCTCTAAATTAAAATCTGCACATCAAAGAACGTTATTAAGAAAATAAAAAAAACACCCTACCCAATTGGAGACAATATTTGGCAAATATATATCTGATAGGTGCCTAATATCCTGCATATATATAAAGAAATCCTACTCCTCTAAAATAAAAAGATAAGCAACCCATTTAAAAAATGGGCAAGTGACCTGAAAATACACTTCTCCAAGGATGAAATACAAGTGGCTAAAAAGGACATGAAAAAATGCTTGACATGGCTAGCTATTAGGGAAATGCCAATCAAAACTACAATGAGAGGGAAGCAGCTGTGGCTCAATCAGTAGGGCTCCCGTTTACCATATGGGAGGCCCTGGGTTCGGTTCCCGGGGCCTCCTGGTGAAGGCAAGCCCGCCTGCACGGCGTGGTTAGCTGACCCAGAGAGCACAAGCAGCAAGGGGGGGATAAATGAATAAATAAATAAAATCTTTAAAAAAAAAACTACAATGAGATACCATCTTACACCCATCAGAATGGCCGCTATTTAAAAAACAGCAGTCTGTAAGTGTTGGAGATGATGCGGAGAAATAGGAGCCCTCATCCACTGCTGGTGGGATTGTGGAATGGTCCAGCCACTGTAGAGGACAGTTTGGCGGTTCCTCAGAAAACTAACAATAGATCTTCCATATGATCCAGTGAATCCGCTGCTGGGTATATATCCAGAAGAATTGAAAGCAAAGACATGAACAGATATATGCACACCAATATATAGTGGCATTGTTCACAATTGCCCAAAGCTGGAATCAGCCCCGGTGCCCATCAACAGATGAATGGATAAACAAAATGTGGTACATACATACAATGGAATATTACTCAGCTGTGAGAAGGAATAAAGTGCTAACACACAGAATAACATGGATGAATCTTGAAGATGTTATGTTGAGTGAAGCATGCCAGGCATTGAGGGATGAATAGTATATGAACTCACTGATTTGAATTGAGGAAAGTGAGCAGTCTCTGAGAACCATTGTCTGAAAGATAGGTTAACAAGGGAGAGAAAGAGAAGAGAAGGTTGTGAGCCACCACACATATGGACATAAGCTATGGTAAAGTGATAGAGTATAGTTTCATATTGAATGATAGGACAGGTGAGTAGTGATATTACAGGGTTTGGTGGTGCAGGGTTGACAGGTGGGTTGATTAGGAAGGGTGGGTTAGAATTCCCAGGATATGGGGGGGTGAAATTTGGGAGAGGGACTAGGTGAACATGTGATTTGTGGGTATGATGTTGAAAATGCAGGTGTGGGAATGCTCTCATGGCAGTGTGACAAGGTAGTGTCACTGGTTTAGGGTGTAGTTTGTGGGGGGCTTTCTGGAAGGGGTGCATCTGGAGTACGCTTCGGGGGAATGTGTGAGTGTTCATCCTGTTATAAGTTGTTTCATCAGGGAGTGGAAACCAACATGGTGAGTGGGAAGGAAAGGGACACTCACCTTTGGGAGGACTGATTCATCCAGGAACAGAGAGGTGGGTGTCTCTTGGGCACAATGGTGGATCCTAATGGGAGCGGATAATCAGCATGTCAAGACACCATGTTGCATGTAACTATGAATCTTGTCATCCAATGTCAAGACAGGGGAGTGTCTTGAGCCTTAAGGTGATGGGGAAGAAGGAACAGAAAAGATCAAACAGGAGGTATTTAATGGTCATGGGAAATGTTTTTCATTACCTTACATTAATGGACACAGGACATGGTAAATAGCATCAAAAATTATTAAATTGTACTGTCCAAATTAAACTATACTGTAAACCATTGATAATGTGTGCAATGTCATGAACAAATACATGTACACCAATGTTAATAGCA
>JAKSZT010001534.1:103868-115439 GCA_026826555.1 Tolypeutes matacus | reverse complement strand
TTTTTTTTAAAAGTAAGAAATCCAATGAAAGCTGATACAAAGAGCATGTCAGTATGTTCCCTCTCATAAAAGTTCCCTGGATTCTTGCATCACTTCTCAGAGAGGAGCTAGGGATCAAAGCAGGGACCTTGTGTATGCTAGGTTAGAGCTCATCCACTGAGCTAATGTGCCTTCTTAGATTAGAAATGCTTTTCAGAAACCTATCAGCCACTATTTCCTCCCTGTTATCTCTGCCTCCTTATTGATGTAAATTCTCTTTACTTAAGATGCTAGGTGTGGCAAACTGTCTGAGGAGATGCCCTCTCCTCTCTGATGTAATTCTTCTCTTAACCCAGGCTGCTGAGTGTGACAGCCTACCGGAGGAGATCCCCCTCCCTTATCTCTGTTGCATCAGGGTCCCTTTCAACAACAAAGGGAGGTTTAGTGGCTAAAATAACCACAAAGAGACCACTATCCACCCTCTCACAGCCCTCCTCCCACAGGTGGTCACTGACACACTCCTTTCGGAGAAGGAAGCCAGCAGCTCAAATTAAATTCTTTGTCCTGAGGGTGGGGTATAAATGCCTCTTCCAGCTACAGGCAGGAGAAACTCAAGATCTTGGTTGGCTTAATTTTCTTTCTAGCACCTTCTTAGATGACCCAGAGCACTCATCCACCTATATATATTTTCCAGTGCTGACAGGGAAGAAGAAGTCTGTTCTCTTTGTCAGATACCATTGCCAAGAGTTTTACCCTTACCTGATATCTCAGGGATGGGGGAGGGGAACATTTTCTGGTGGCTGGGAGGGTCAGTAATTCACAGTTTGCTTTTTTGGCTACCTCCTCTCTGTCCCCCACTCTCCTGTTAATTGTGAAGCAGTGTCCTGTACTGCTGTACCCCAAAGCAGGTCACCAAGGCAGCCCTAGACTACCTCTAAGTTGTTTTAGTAACAACTGTCTACTCCATTGGCCATTGGCCATGTTCCCCATATTTATTTTTTAATTTCAGTGTCTGTGGCCTTCAACTCATGTATTTCTGTTTGGTTCCTAATGACAATCTCAAAGTCATTCCCATATTGCTAATTCATTGTCTTTTCATGTAATTAGTTATTTCTCTGTGTTTTCCTTTATCTCCATGATCATATTGAGAATTATCTTTTTTATAAGTTTGTGTCTAAATAGTCCAAATTTTACTCTTCTTCTTTGATAGCTTCTGAAATTTTATCTTGTTCCTTTGGATGGATCATCATTTCCTAGTTCTTGTTTGTCATGTAATATTCCTGACATACTGAAAATTTTAACATATTAAGGTATAAACTGTGTATCGAGTTAGTGATATGACAGATATTTTCTTGAGTGCTAGGAGCTAAAAAAAAAAAAGAGAGAGAGAGAGAGAGAGAAGGAATATAAAAGTGTCTTTTGCTCTCCTTTGTCTAGCAGCTTTATTCAGATAATGGTTTTCCTTTCAAGAACTTCAGCCAGAGGTTAATGTGAATTAACCACTCTGTCATATGTGAACCTGTGTGGAGCTGTGGGACCTACTTCCTTACTTAAGCTTCTTATTGCTCATGGTCTTAGGAATCCCCATGTTTAGAGTTTATAGGATTTCAAGTGTCCCCTCTACTCCCTTTGAAGTAAGCTTTCTCTCCCTTCTTTGTGCTTTATTGTGTGATTTAATGCAGATGGTCCTTTGTTCCAAACCACTTTGACTTAATGTTTTTCTTACACTGCTTTAGTTATTTAAAAGCTGCTTCTTTGCCTTCAGTAAAGATTTTAGGATGGTGTTACTGAGACAAGTTTACTGGTTCAGTCTTTGAGACTTCCAACAGTTAGAACGGCAATGACATTCAGGCTCCCAAGGATGTGCATAAGTGTTATTCTGCTCCATCTAGATAGGTGTCAAGGACCAACAATGGAAGTGTATTCTGTTCCCACACTGCATTGGGAAGGGCCTGAGGAAGGGGAAAAAACAACAAGACATTCTCCTATAGCTTTTGAAGTTTTTTTTTTTCTTGATTCAGCACTCAGTTACTTCATCACTTTAACTGTTTTCTGCAGTTCTGACAGAGAGAGAAGCCCATGAAAGAAATAATGGCTGAAATCATCCCAAATCTTTTTAAAAAATCATTCATCTATACAGAATCACAAAAAGCCCAACAAAATCTAAGTAGAAAAACATAGATTTCAACACCCATACACACCATAGTCGAAACGTTCAAATCCAAAATCACAGAAAATCTTAGAAGTAGCAAGAGAAAAACAATTCATCATGTAAAAAGATAAGTCAATAAGATAAACAGCTGAATTGTCTTCAGAAACAATGGAGGTCAGAAGAAAATGGTATGATGTCTTTAAAATAGTGCAAGAAAAATTAACTGTTGACCTAGTATCCTATATCCAGACAAACCTTCAAAATAAGAAATGAAGACATTAAAAACAGAGAATTATTTATTGTTAACACACCTGCCCTTAAAGGAATACTAAAGGAGGTTTGTTAGCCTGAAAGACAGTTCCCTACACAGTAATTTAAATCCAAATTAAACCAAAACAAAACAAAGAATTCTGTTGAAGGTAATTAAGTGTAGATTGTTTTAAAAGACAATATAATTGCATATTGCATATTTCTTATTGTTTTTATCTAAATTGACATAAAAAGTAATTTAATAAAACACTAAGAATATACTTGGGATTAGAAAACCTAAGTGTGCAATACATTTGACTATATGACATTAAAAAAAAAAAAACAGATTAGGACCAAAGCTCTATTGAAGTATGGAAACAAAACCTGGAAAATAACTCATACACAGAGGAATAAATACATAAAATAAGAAATGGTACAAAAGAAGGTAAAACACAAAACTAAAATGCATACTTGTTACACTTTCTTATTACAGATATCTTAAGATAAATGAATTATATAAAGTCATTTATAACACTGTGTGTTTGGAGCTGTAAAATATATAAATGAAGTATTGATAAGAGGAAATCCATAAAAAGAAGAAGGAATAGATCTGTATAAGAATAAATTTTCTAGATCTCACTGGAATTAATTTATTATACATATAAGAAGATTCTGATAAGTAAGGTGTATATTGCAGTCCTTAGAGCAACCACAAAGAAAACTATGAAAAATAGTTAAATTTTTTAAAGGTATTAAAATGTTATGCTAAAATATTCATTTGGTGGGAAAGAATGTAATAAAAGAAACAGATTAATAAAAGTGAAATAAATAAAAAATATATGAATGGAAGGTTTAAATCTAGCCATATCAATACAAATATTAAATCTGAATGCATAAAATATCTAATCAAAATACAAAGATTGTTAAACAAGATCTAATTAAATGTTGTCTGTCTATAAGAGAATCATTTTAGATTAAAAGATGCAAAAAGTTGAAAACAAAAATGATAAGATAACATATACTATGCAAACTGCAACCAAAAGAGTTAGATGTTTATATCAAAATCAGACAAAATACACTTTAAAAGAAACAAAAAAAAAATGTCACTAGAGACAATAAGGGGAATTTTATCTTGATGGAAGAACCAGTCAATGAATAAGATGTAAAAATTATAAATATGATATATCTAAGTAGAGAAGTTTTAAATATAATAAACAAAGATTATAAATTTGAAGAGAGACTAGGCAACTCAAAAATATTGGTTGTATATTTCATTTTCCTCTTTCAAAACTGGATACAACAATTAGGCAGAAGATCAAAAATGATACAGAAGCAAATAAATTTGTAAAGAACCTAGACTAATAGAATATTGAAGCCAATAATACAAGAATACACACTTTCTTCTCAAATTCACACAAATCATTCTCTAAGAGAAATATGAAAGCTGATTTTACAAGCCTCAATAAATTTGAGGATTGAAACATGCAAAGTATGTTTTGTGACCACAATAGAACTAAATTATAAATGAATAACAGAAGTATTTTAAGGAATTTCACAAATATGTGGATATTAAGCAACATAATTAAAAATGATTCAATAAATAACAAAAGAAATTAGTATATGCATGATATACATACAAATGAAAACATCACACTAAAAACATGTGATATACAGCCAAAGCAGTGCTTAGAGAGAAGTTTTTAGCTCCAAATGTAGGTATTTAAAAGAAAGCAAGAAGTAATATTAATAATAACTTAATTGTCCACTGTAAGAAAGTAGAGACTGTATAGAATTCTAAAGCTAAAACATGAATAAGGAAGGAAAATATTTTAAAATGGGGCAGAAATAAATTAGACAATAGAAAAAATAGAGATAAATAAAACAAAAATTAGATTCTTTGAAAAGATCAACAAAATTGAAAAACCAATAGCTAGACTGGCCAAGAAACACAGAGAGAAGACTCAAATTACTAAAATCAGGAATGAAAGAGAGGACATCAACAATATTCTCTCAGAAATAAAGAGAAATGTAATCAGTACCATTAATAATTATATGCTAACAATTTAGATAACTTAAATGATTCAGAAAAGCTACCAAACTGACTTAAGAAAAAAATATAGTATCTGAGTACGTTTATAACAGCTAAAGAGATTGAATTAGTAATCAAAGCCTTCCCACAAAAAATCCAAGGCTTTTTTGGGTAATTGGTGAATTCTACTAAGCTTTCAAATAATTACTACCAATTTCTCACAAATCAGTCCAAAACTAGAATAATAGAAAACACTTCCCAACTCATTCTATGAAGCCAGTATTGCATTGATAGCAAAATCAGGCAAAAAATCACAAGAAATGAAAATTACTGACCATTATCTCTTACAAAAAATGTAAAATCCTCAACAAAATATTAGCAATCCAAACCCAGCAACAAAATAATAAGATTATACACCATAACCAAGTGTCATAGATGTAAAAAATGGAAGGTTGGGGTAACATGCATAAATCAGATACTGTAATTCACTATGTTAACAGAATAAAGGACAAAACCTTTTCCTCATTTCAATAGATTCTAAAAAAACAATTGCTACAAATATCTTTTCATCATAAAATTGCTCAAAAAAGGGAGAATGGAGGGGAATTTCCTCAATATGATAAAATACATCAGTTTAAAATTTACTAACAGTATCATTCATAATGGTGAAGTCTGAATGTATTCTCCTTAAGATCAAGAATAAGGCAAGGATCTCTTCTAGCCACTTCTATTCAACATTGTAGTTGAAGTTCTAAACAAGGAAATTCATCAAGAGAAAGAAATAAAATGAATCTATATTAGAAGAGAAGAATTAATCATATCTCTTCTTACATATGACATTCTCTTGTTAATAATAAATCTTTAAAAATCAGCAAAATTACAACTATAATAAATGAGTTCAACATATATATATATATATAGCTACATCTTCAATATATAAAATTCAATTGCATTTTTACACACAAGCAATCTGAAATAGAAATTAAGAACAATTTCTTTTACAATAATATAAAAATGAAAAACAATTATGAACAAATTTAAAAGAACTATAAGATTTTGTAAATTGAAAACTACAAAGCACTATAGAAAGAATCCAACTTTATCTAGATAAATGAAAAGACACCCAGCGTTCATAGATTAGAAACTTAATGTTGTTGAGATAACAATACTCTCCAAATTTATCTAAAGATTCTTCACATATTCAATCCCCATCATCAGTATCTCAAATGGATGTTTAAAACAATAAACTCATCTTAAAATTCATGTCAAAATGAAAGGGGCCCACAATATCCTAAGGAATCATGGCAAGCAAGAGTAAAGTTGGAGGACTTAGACTTTGCCATTTCAAAACTTACTAAAAAGTTAAGAATCAGAATATTGTGGTTTTAGCATAAGCATAGATATACAAATCAGGGAAATAGAGTTGTGAGCCTATAAATAGATCTTTATAATAATAGTTAATCGATTTTAGACAAGCGTTCTAATACAATTCAATGAGGGAAAGAATCGTTTTCTTATTCTGTTCTGGACAATGGGCTGTCCTCCTTCCTGAAAGCTTAATTAACACAAAAATCAACACAAAGTGGATCATAGAATTTAATATAGGCGCTATATCACCAAAAAATTAGAAGGAATCATAGGAGTAAATATATATTATCTTGGTTTAGGTAATGGCACAAAGGCAATTCAGTAGAAAATGGCTAGACGTTTCAACAAATGAGTCCAGAACAATTGTGTATTCTTCCTTGCAGAGAACCCTTCTTAATCATCTTTCCTCAAAACTTGGTTTAAACTTTCCACCAACATACAGCACTTCTAAGTGCCCCTCCTAATGTAAATCAGATCCTCTGCGATTCTCCTGCAAAACCCCCTTTTGATTGGTTTTTGTCTTTCTTACCATTTCTTACCTTGCAGTTGCATGTTTGCATATCATTTCTTTTTTATCAGTCAATCAAATGTAATGGAAGCACCAAACACTGTTTTACTCTGCTTTATACAACTAGAACCATACTTCAAACACCCATGTGCACACACAAACACAACTCACTAGATAGTTTCATATGCTGAGTGAATAAAAGAATGAATGAATGGTAGATGGATTGATTTATATTACTTTTGATCCTAGATATTAGAGGACATTCTGGAATTTTTATTTCAATGTATTTTATATTCTTATATTTTACTTTTCTTTAAACCATTTGTTCCTACAATAAGAAATGTTTTCCAGGAAGTACCTGAGAAAGCAATTTAACCTTTAAAGCTGAAAAATTTAAGTCTTTAGTTCTATAGACTTATATCTCATGAGGGTAAGTGGAAAAGTTTGTTACCCCTTAAGGTAATTAAAACCCAAGCTCAATCACATTGAATGTAGATCTCTTGAGAATGATTCACACCCAGTGAAGTTAGGAAAGACATGTTATACTGGGAGTGGGTGACTCAAGACAATTCATCTTTTATGAGCTTGCCTTTTATTTATTTGTATTCCTCAGTACAGAGTAAGTGGTCAAGAAATTATCTGTCTTATCACCAGCTGGTTAAAAAATCAAGAAATAGACTTATAAGAGAACAAACCCAAGAGCTAATATCTTAAAACAGGAAATCAGAAAAAAAGGCAAAATACAATAGGAAATGATTGATCAAGAGGATAAAAATCTAGAAAACATCAAAGAATAAAAACAATGTGTACATACCAAAAAAGCCTTTAAAAATAATCTTAAAAATCTGCAGGTAGTTGAGGGAAAATAAATAGAAAGAACTCATGTATATCAGGAAAGCAAGTTTTATCAATAAGAGAAACAAGTAAAGAGAGAAATTTTGAGAAGGAAGGAAACAGAATTACTGTAAATGTAGACCACAGTAACTGAAAAGAAAATTTCACAGAAAAATTTCAAGAGCTGAATGGAGTCAGCAGAAGAAATGATAAGTGAACCTGAAGACAAGTCATTTGAAATGTGATGAAATGGAGTAGAAAGAAAAAAGAAATGCTAAAAGTGAAAATAGTCTAAGAGCTTTGGGATGCCATCAACCACACCAATATTGACATTATGGGTCTCCAAGAAGACAAACAGAGAAAGGAGCAGAAGAAATATTGCAAGAAATAATGACAGAGAACCTCCTCAAATTAAGAAAAGATGAGAATAAGCACATCCAAGAAGCTCAGAGAACACTAAACAGGATTAACATGAAGAAAAATATGCCCATTTACATATTGGTCACACTATCAAATACAAAGGACAAGGAGAGGGTCCTGAAAGCAGCAAGTAGTGTGTTATGTACAAGGGAGTCCCAATTAGATAGCTAATTCTTATCAGAGAAATTGGAGGAAAGAAGGCAGTGGGCTGAAATACTTAAAGTGCTGAAAGAAAACAACAAGCAACCAAGAATTTTATATCTGTTTGAGACACTCTTTCAAAAATGACAGGGATATTAAGACATTCCCAGGTAGAAACAAAAACTGAGGGCTTTCATCACCACTAGATCTGCCCTAAAACCAAGGCTAGTGGGAAGATGACATCAGAGTAGGTAGGCAGGGCTCAACTCTTTCACAAATACAACAGAGGAAGGGCATAAAAGCTAACCAAGGGAGCTGCTTTAGGGATATGTAGGCCAAGGGGAGTGCTGCACATAATCCAGGAGGGAGAGGGATAGAGAGAGTATGAAGCCAAATGAAAACCATGAATTACTTGCCCCTATGACTAGGAAAAGCACATATACCTCAAACTCAAGGCAAATAGCCTTGATAAAACCCTTGGTTCACTGCAGCCATCTGAGTGGGGAAAGAACATTCACCTCTGTAAGAGGAAATGCTATCTGGAAGAGGGCAGAGAGTGATTTCTCTTCAGTGATTTTGGCCAGCTGAGCCCCCTTTGAAACTCAAAAAACATAACCTACACAGGACTAAAGTGGACTCAGGGGGAGGGAAGAAGGATCTGGTCAGGGAAACAGTCACACCCAACTGCCCTGGGAAAAAGAGGAAGGAGGTCAGTAAGAAACTAGGTCAGTGAGGAACTAACCAGCCCAGGAGAGATAAGGCAAAATGTTAAAAGCCCAACTGGTTTGAGAGAAAAGAGGGCAGGGAGAGCCAGATAAGCTTATAGAAGGCTATCTAACCTGTGGAGTGAGTGTAGCTAAGTGTAGGAATGGTGCTCTCATATACTAGGTCCCAGTACCTCTTAAGAAAAGGAATCCAGAGTGATCCACTCGGTTATCAGGCACCCAGCCAATACCTTGTGACAAGGAACTTATTGACTGAGATTTTTGTTTTATGTTTTTTGGTCTGTTATTTTATATTTTTTATACCTTTTGCCTTTATTTTATTTACTAAAACCAGTTACCTCATATGTGGAGGGCAGGTTTCAGGATTATTGATTGATGAGTACCAGCAGCCTTAGTTCCTAAGGGCCTAAGAGGGAAGCCTGTCTTTCTAGGTTGATTTTGTTTTTTGTTTGTTGTTTTTACTCTTTCTTGATTTCCTTTTATTTTTCTTTTGTTTACTTATTCTCCTTACTTCTTAATTTCTTTTCTTCCTCTCATCCCCGCCCCCCCCACCTTCTGTTGCTTTTCTTTCAGTCCACATTCTCTTGTTGGTCCTCTTTTTTTTTTCTTCTTCTTCTCATCTTTCCGGTCTTTTATTTTATTCTACTTTTTTCTTGTTTCACTTTTTTTATTCCATTAGTTTATTCTCCTTCCTTTGTACGTTTTATGAATTTTCACTTTTATTATTTTTTCCCTGGCTCTTTTATACTTACATTTTTATCTTTTTTTAAATTATTACTACTATTCTTTTTTTTTCTTATCTCTTTCATTTTAAATGGTCTTAAAATTTTTTTTAAAGGAACACAGACAACTAGAATGATATGTAATAAGTGTAACCAGGTGTCAAAGAGGAATCTAATACACACACACAAAAAAATAAAACCTAAGAGTAGAAAAAGAAGCTTATCATTTGAATAAGCATATCAAGATAAACATATACCTAGACACCAGGAAAAAAAATGACAAGCCATATTAAGAAACAGGAAGACAAGGCCCAGTCTAATGAATAAACCAAAAAACAGGAGGAGATGCAGAACATGGAACAACTAATCAAGGATGTACAAAGAAATATGAATCCACATAATCTAGTGAAGGAAGAGATGAAGGATAATTGGAAGACATTGGTGGGACATACTAACAAAATCAAACATACATAAAAATAAAACAAATATGATTCTGATGAATAGCACAATACAAGAAATAAAAAATACACTGGAAGCACACAACAGCAAATTTGAACAGGGAGAGGAAATAATTAACAATGTCAAAGATAGTACATCTAAAATTGGACAGATAGTAAAACAGATAGATAAAAAGATAGAAAAAATCTAGGAGGGATGTATGGATTTGAATGACAACTAGAAATGCACAAACAAATGTCCATCAGTTTAGTCCATGGAGGCCAAAAGTGTCTAGACATTCCCAGAAATGCTGGACAAACACTTATTCTCCTTCTATCCTATTGGGGGATGAATATGAAGCCACAAGTGTCCAAAAATCTAATCTTTGAAGACTGATCGTGGCCTCAGATGCCCACAGAAGCTGAGAGAGCATTGTCTCTTCCCTTTTCTGCCAGGGTCAGGGATGGAGCTACAAGATTGTTCAAAACAATCTTGTCCATGTAGGCCAAAAGGGACTACAGTTGTCTGGAGAGGATGAGGGAGCAATGTCCCTCCTCCTACTCTGTCAAGTGTGGGAATGTAGCCATAGTTGTCCAACAATCTGATCCATGCAAGCTGAAATGCCCACAGTTACCCAGAGAACCTGAGGAAACACAGCCCTCTATCCTGTCATACTGGGAGTGGAGATGTAGCCATATGGGTACCCAAAATCTAGTCTGTGCAGGCCAAAATTGAATTCAGTTGCCTGAAGAGCCTGGTACAGGCCCCCAGCTTCCTCCTTTGCTGGAAGTAGGGCTGGAACCTTGGCTACAGCTACAGTCCAACCAGGATGGCAAGAAACTAGTCCCTACCATCACTGTGATTTTCAATCACCCTGCTTCCCCTCATGTCTGGGACAGAGTTATAATGGAGGCTCCTGGCCCCTTTCTGACTTCGAAAGATTCAAACTTTAGCTGCTCTTAGGGCTGGACTTTAGCCAGCTTAATTTGCTAATCCATGGCTGAAATCATGCCTGGCTATCTCTTCCTCCCCTGTTTTTGGGAAATGCACCTTCCAACTCTAGCCAGAGAATAGCTTCTTAGGCATCTTTACTACCAGTGAGGGATGAGTACCAGCCTCCATGGTGTGGTGCACTCTATTCATGAATCTTCACTGCAAATGGGCAGTTTACTCTTTCCTTTTTTCCCCAGGTTGTTGCAAGATGTTTTCCTGATCTCCTGGGCCCATGAAACAGCTAAATTAGATAGTACAGGGTGATTACTAACTACATTGTTGGGAAAACTGACTCTTGGTTCTTCTTACTCTGTGACCATTTCCCCCCTCCCTGCTTCCTTAAAATTTACAATAAAAATATTTTTCAATTTTAGGTATTTCAAGAACATTCAAATTCATTCTCTCTTCTGTAAAATGATATTTTCTATATAAGAAATCCCTTAGTATTTACTTTGCAAAGTCATTTCAAAAATAACTACCATATTTATTTTCCTACTAAATAATAATTCTAAGAAACCCAACAAGAGATAATGAATTATCAGTTTTCAGTAAGAAATCATTAGTATTTTATTTGAGGGCAAGGATAGCATTTTATTTTTTTTTTTTCAGATTTTTTTTTTTTTAACTGGGAGGTCCCGGGGATCAAACCCAGGTCCCTCCATATGGGAGACAGACGCCCTACCAATTGAGCCACATGATGCTGGAGTTTCTTAGGTATACTTCCATAGACTGGAGCCTCCTGCCTACCTATGTGCCAGGTGTGCATGAAATCTAGGTGGAGCTGCAACTCCTACCCTACAGCTCAATGGACTCATCCAAGTCACCTGGTGAGGAGACAACGATGGGAAATGGCCATCCCAGGGAATGGAGAGGGCCTGCATCTGCAGGCAGGATCATCCCACCCACCATATCCATGGGATATAAGCCCTCTCTCACTTGGAGTTGGAGTGGACATCACCATCCCAGTCGCCTCTGGTTTGGGGGAAGAACTATGGACTAGAGTGGACTTGATG
>JAKSZT010001534.1:46707-103768 GCA_026826555.1 Tolypeutes matacus | reverse complement strand
TCACCTTGGAATGTAGGAAACAAGCCCTCTGGTCTCATGCTAATAGGAGCTGGGTGGGGAAACATCGTGAGCTTGTAATTTTTACAATGTCTATGGATTTCAGGAAGGAAAAGAGGAACTGAGCCATTAACCTTTAAGACGTGCTCATTTTAGTAAAATGTAAACTGTCAAGTATCTATTGCCTTTGTATATGTACATATATATTTTCTTTGTTCTAAATCCAAAATAAAAGCCACACCTTAGGAAGTGGCAGGGCTCTTCTCTCCATATCAGATGGAGAGTCCCCTGTTCCCAAAAAAAAAAAAAAAAAAAAAAAAGAAAGGAACAGAATAGCAGTATTGTACAGCAGGCAAAGCATAAAGATTTTGAGACCTAATTATTATTAAGGGGTAGAGCTATTCTTTTTTGTCTATTTTTTTTTTGTTATTATTATATCAAATACCATTGATTTTACACTTTGGATGGATTGTATGCTTTATTAATATATCTCACAAAAATTTAATTAAAGAGTATGTTTGAAGGTTTTTTGAATCCCCAAAGATTAAGTTCTTAAACTAATCCATTCTTGTGAGTGTGGTACATTTTTATTGCATAAAATTCATGTTGATTTTCACTTTCAATTAGATTGTTTTGCAGTGTTTGATTGGATCACATCAGTGGGAAATGACACAGGTTAGGTCACTGCCCTCTTGCTAGATCCTATGTAAACTGAGAACACAGAAAGAGACTGTGGAATTTTTAGATTATTCATGAATTACAAAAAGAAAAATATTATATATTTAAACTAATGTATTCCTGTGTGTGTGACACCATTTGATTGCAATAAATTTGGTTGACATTTAATTAGATTACTTGATAAGATTGCTTTAGGGCTTTTGATTGGACTAAGTCAGTGAGATATGATGTAGATTAAGTCTCTGCTCCCTTGCTGGATCTGATAAATACCCAGAGACATAGGAAAAGGAAGCTGCCATATTTGATCTTGCCATGTGAGAAAAGTTTTCTCCCACAGCTTAGATACAAAGAGAGAAGACCCCTAGAAGCTCAAAGAACCGTGGCCCAGAGAGAGAGGAGGCCTTATAAAACACAACAAGCTCTATGCCTTTTCTGTCTAGAGCTGCAGAAAGGCAGATACTTTGGCAGACACTGTGACCACCTTGCTTTGTGATATGTCCAGACAAAATAATCAAAGATTGCTGACTTTTGTGAGGAATCATCTCTTATTGTCCCCTCTTTTGGACTTCTCACAGCCTTGGAACTGTATGTTTTTATTGCAAATAAATCCCTTTTATGAAAATGAATGCATTTTTGGTACTTTTCATTGGCAGCCCTTTAGCAAACAAAACAGAAATTAATACCAAGAGAGTGGGGTACTGCTCCATGTAAGTACTAAAAATATTGGAATGGTTTTACCAATGAGTAAGGGATATTTTTTGGAGGAATGGTGAGATGCTTGGTATAAAAGGCCAATATTGCTTTGAAGAGACTGTTGGTAGGAATATGGATCCTAAAGTTATTTACAGTGAGGTTTTAGAAGGAAAGGATAAAACCCTTATTGGAAACTGGAAGAACTGCAATCCTTGTTTTATTGTTGCAGAGAAATTTGCAAAATTGACTCCTGATGTTACATTGAAGACAAATTTGAAAATGATGAGCATTGGCATTTAGCTGAGGAGATTTCCAAAGTAAATATAGAAAATGTGGCCTGGATACTCCTTGCACCTTATAGCAAATGAGAGAGGAAAGAGATAAGATGATAACTAACTGCTGGGTACAAGGATACCAGAGACTGATATCAGAAATTCCAAGCTTCTAGAAAACAGTTCCCCAGAGGATAGTGCTGTATGTGAAACATCTAAAATTGGGGCTTGCAATTCAGGATTGTAAATGCAGTTATCCAGGAAGGGCTTGTGGAAAGTCTTACTGTCTGGATCCCTGTTTCCTGCATGCTAAACCAACAAGCCTTTTGTGAGATTTTTATTGAATGAAACCACTGTCAGCACGGTTGAAAAGGGACAGGGAGGGTAGAAATTGAAGAGAAAACAACCTCAAGTGGAAATCCAAGGAAGCTGAGGATTGAACTTAATATCTTCTTAAGCCAAGAGAAGGGCCACATCCATGTGGGAAGAAAGGATGAGTTTGCCCCTGAATTTGAAGAGGATTGGCACTCCAGCTCATTTCTCAGAGTGATTTTGGATGCCCCAGACTACAGGGAGGATGGAGTGCATTCCGCAGTGTTTGAGGAGAGTTAGATCACCACCCCACTACTTTGAACAGATTGGGCTTGTTCCCGACAGTTAGGGAGTCAGGTCACCACCACACTGTTATGAAGGTGTTGGGCTAGTATGCCAGAGATTAGGGAGTATGTTGCCATTGGTTCATTTTTACTAAGGTGGTTGAGACTGTACTTCAGAGATTGGGTAATTTGTGGCCATAATCCCAATATTATTGGATGGTGAGCTCTGGAATTTGGTCACCACCCAGATGCTTGAAGAGGACAGAACAGAAAGTATGGCTGTTTGGCAAGTCTGTGGAAAATGTTGGCCCCATGAGGCCCAGAGGAGAAGAAGATATCATTCTAAGGTAACTCATTGACTTTGAAATCTAAGGAGTATGCTCTGCATATTTTTGGAACTATTTGGGACACTTGACTCCTTTTCTCCCTCCCAATTTCTCCTTATGGTAATGCAAATGTTTATCCATTGTATGTTCTTTCTTTGTATACTGGAAGTGTATATCTTGTTTTCTAAGTTTCAGAGGTCTACAGTGAGAGGAAAATTTTTCCCCAAGCAAAACTGCATGCCTAAATTGGTGATTTTTTTTTTTTTGAATTTATCATTGCTACTGAATTGCTTTAAGATTTTTGGAATGTTGTGATGTAATGAATGTAATTTGCATATAGAAGGGCATGTCCTTTTAGGATTCAGAGGATGGAGTCTGGCACTTTGAGATTTTTTAATGAATTCTAAAAAGAGAAAAATTATGTTTTTAAACTAATTTTTTTCCTGTGGCATTGCATTAAATTTGGTTGAGGATCATTTCATTAGATTAGATTATGTGATAAGATCACTGCAGGGATTTTGATTGGACTACATCAGTGAAGCATGACTCAAGTTGGGTCTCTGCCCCATTGCTGGGTCTGATATAAATTCAGAGGCACAGAGATATAGATAGAAAGAAACAGGAAAAGAAAACTCTCATATTTGATCCTGCTATGAGAAAGATTTCATCCACAGCTGAACTGCAAAGAGATAAGCCCCCAAGAGGCTCAAAGAGCTGAGGCCCAGAGAAAGAAAGGAGAGGTACGCTAAGAGACAAACTTTATGCTAAGTTTGCCTACAGCTGCACAAAGGCAGAGACCTTGTCAGAGATCATAGCCACCTTAGTTTGCCACAAGCCCAGACAACAGAATCAATGGTTGCTGAACATCATGAGAAAGCATGTCTTATGGTGCTTGAATTGAACTAATCAAAGCCTTGGAACTGTACTTTTTTACCCCAAATAAATCCATTTAATAAAAGTCAACCGTTTCTGGTACTTTTCCTTAGTAGCCTATTTGGCAAACAAAATCAGACACAGGAAAGAGAGCCAACACCATTTTTAACCTGCCATATGTGAGAGACGACTTGAGGATCGCTAGCAGCCAAAGGTGAAGCACAAAGTTCCCAAGAGGTTAGGCCCATGGAGAAAATAAATATTGAAGAAATTATCCAGATGCTTGATTGCACACAGCTGAATTCATGGACAAAGCAGAGCAGTGAAGGCTGAGAGAAGAGGAAACAAAAAGGACAGACCATATGCCTGATCACACAAAGCTGGGCTCTGTGAGATGGTGAACCCAGAGGGGAAGACAGGGGCCTTGGAGGATATTAGCTACCATCTTGGTTCCGCATGGGGCAGTGCACCTAGATCACCAATAGCTGACTCTGGTGAGAAAGTATTTCTGCTTTTGACTCAATTTGGATATTTTTGCAGCCTTGGAACTGTAGGCTTTTACCTTTATAAGATTCTCATTATAAATCCAACCCATCTCTGGTACTTTGCATTATCAGCTGTGTGGCAAATTAAGACAAATAGCATGTTGTTTAATTTCCACATATTTGCAAATCTTCCATTTATTCCTCTATTCTGGATTTCTAGCTGCATTTCATGACAGTAAAAAATTACATTGCGTGATTTCAATATTGTTGAGTTTATTGAGACTTATTTTGTGGCCAAATATATGTTCTATCCTGGAGAATATTCCATGTTCACTCAAGAAGAATATTTATTTTTTGTTATTGGGTTAAATGTTCTATATATGACTGATAGGTCTAGTTGGTTTAGAGTATCATTCCATTCTTGTATTTTCTTATTGATCTTCTGACTAGATGTTTTATCCATATTGAAAGTGATATATTCAAATTTCCTAATATTAATGTAGAAATATCAATTTCTCCCTTCAAATCTGTCAGTGTTTTCTTCATAGATTTTGGCATTATGCTGTTAGGTACATATATATTTATAGTTGTTACCTCTTGGTGAATTGACCCCTTTATCAGTATATAATGACCATATTTGGCCCTCATAACTGTTTTTTATTATGTGATATTTGTATAGCTACCCCTGCTCTCTTTTAATTACTACATATATGATACAGTTTTTTCTGCTTTCACTTTCACCTACTTATATCTTTGAATTTATGTGAGTCTCCTGAAAACATGCTATAGCTGGGTCATGCTTTTTGATCCATTTTGTTATACTCTGTCTTTTGACTAGTTTATTCCATTTACATTTTTTAAAAACTGCTGATAATGTAGGACTTTCTTCTGGCATTTTGCTATTTAGGTTTTAAAGGCATTGCTAGGTAATCTAAGCACCTTTTAAATTATATATATATATATATAAAATAGCATTTATGTAAGCAAATGCACATATATGCATATATATTTATATATCATTTTACAAATATTGGTATGTATTGTGAAAAATTAGATTTTTACCCACAATAAAAAAATAAACAGTATTAATTTAAGTTAAAAAAAAAAAGTCATTGCTTTTCTTTCTTTCTTTCTTTCTTTTTTTTTTTTTTGCCTCTCAATTCTTCCATTAAGGACTGCTTTCATACTTATTTGATTTTTTGTGTTCTAGTATATTGAGTGACTTTTCATTTTATATCTGGGTATTTTTTTCTTCTATTTTCCTTGTGGCTAACATAGAGTTAAAATGTGACATTTTAAATATATAACAATGGTATTTGACTTGATACCAACTAAATTAAATAGTATACACATATACACACATTCTTTTCACATACCTCTCTCTCTCCCACCTGTTTTTTATACTTGTTATCACTTATATCTTTATAAATTATGTTCCAAAACCATAAATATATACTTGCTTTTTATGCATTTGTGTTTAAAATCTGGAAGTATTAAGTAATGGAGATATATATCAAACAATATACAACAATAATACTGGCATTTATAATTACACAAAAGGCCATCTTTACTGCAGGTGTTGATTTCTTTATGCCTCTTTGAACCACTGTCTAGTTATCATTCCTTTAAGCCTGAAGAACTTACTTTAGCATTGCCTGCAGAGCAGGTGTAGGTTTAAGAACAAACTCAGCATTTGTTTATTTTGGAAAGTCTTAATCTTGCCCTTATGTTTGAAAGAATGTCTCAGCAGATTTAGAATTTGTGGCTGGCCATTGTTTTAGCTTGTGAATTTCTTCTGCAAGCTCCAGTCTGCTGTTAGAACCCTCTGGGTAATTTTTTTCACAATTTTATTTTTTAAAAGTTACTTCGATTACACAAATGTTACAGAGAAAATATAGGGGATTCACATATGCCCCACTGCTCACACCTCTCACATTTTCGCATATTAGTAACATCTTTCATCAGTGTGGTATATTCATTGCAATTGATAAGCACATTTTGGAGCATTGCCACTAAGCATGGATTATAGTTTAACTTGTAGTTTACACTCTCTGCCATTCAAATCTGTAGGTTATGGCCATTTATATAATGGTCTGTATCTGTTGCTGTAATGTTATTCAAGATGATTCACAAGTCTCAAAAATGCTCCCCTCCCCACCATTACACATGCTTTTCCCTCTCCCTCACCCCAGAATATCCATTGGACACTGCCTCCACAACAATGGTACTTCCTACATTGCTATAATCACAATAAGCCTATAGTAGAATACTAGTAAGTTTATTTTTGCCACTGTTTATTTCCCAATCCTGTGGACACTGAGATGGTGATGTCCACATCACCATTAAATGAGGAAGCTTCAATCTCATATATCCAGGGGATGGGAATCTCTTGCTTGCAGTTGTAGGCACTCTCAGTTTCTTGATATAATGTTTGTCCACCACATCCTCTCCATTAGTTGTCCTGGGTGAATCCATTGAACTAAAGAGTAGGTGTTGCAACTACGTTGAGATTCAGGGCTCAGCTGGCACATGGGAAGACCAAAGATTTAAGTCTCTTGGATGTACACTTACCCACTCTATTACTAATTATGGGTTCCAAATGAAGGGCAGAAGTATCATGCATGGGGAAAACACAGCTGAGTCTAACTCTGTCACACTGGGGAGCATAAATAGCAGATTAGGCTCCAGTGGCATAGCACCAAACTCTTAAGCTACCTCCTCTGACTACAGTGTCTGGATGTCTCCATATCCCCGAGGAGCTTCACTATTTGGGGTAGTACCTACCTTGGTTGTCAATGTGTTGAGATGTGCATAACTGCTACCTCTGGGATGGCCTCCCAACTCACTTTTTTTTTTATGGGTAAAAATCAAAATTCTCACAATACATACAAACATTTGCAAAATGATATATAAATATATGTGCATATATGTGTACTTGCTTATAAAAATGTTATTTATATATATATATATACATATATTTCAAGAGGTGCTTAGATTACCCAAAATATTACATGGAACCCACTGGGAATCCCATGTTGCCCACTTTTAAGTCTTGCAACCATAAAAACTCATTTATCTTTAGCTTTTCCCCCTTTTGTTAAAGGCTTCCTTTTTCCCAAGATGCATTGCTTATTAGTACTTGGTAGCAATCCCTCAGTGTCATGAAGGCTAATCCCTGGGAGTAGTGTTCCATGCTGAGGGGAAGTTATTGCTTTTATATGCTGAGTTTGGCTTAGGGAGAGGCCATATTTGAGCAACAAGGAGGTTTCTCATAGGTAACTCTTAGGTACCCTATATCACTAGGCTAAATTTCAATTTCAAGAGCAAAGGTTCATAAGCATACTCATCAATATATAAGGGCCCTTCAATAGAACATCCTTCTTCACAATTCATTGTCACTGTGTTTGAGGCATTCTTGTTCCATTAGACAATGTGGCAGAACTCCTCTGGGTGGGAATTTGATATTCTTTTGGTTATTGTGTGAATCTTCACCCAACGTGACAATGCCCCAGGAATATTTGAACACAATTATATGCCTTATATGTATACCGAGGTGAAGTTCCTCCCATGTATTGCCCCTCACTGATACCCCAAATCAATGATCCTCTCCTGCCACAGTTGTAACTCTTCTGTGGTCTAAAACTTCTTCAATAATTAAGCCAATACAATAACCACATACAATTAATAAGAAAATAAAATAATAATGGGTTTTATACATAAGAATTCAAATACAGAAAGAAAAAAAAAGTAAAAGTAAAATAATATTTTAAAAATCAGGATATTAAAAAATAATGAAAAATATTTAAAAAAACTTTTTTTGATATTTTGCTTTTCATCACTGTAAGACTGTTGTCCTGTATGTACAGTGACATTTTCTTCCTTTTATTCCCTCATTGTCTTACTTTTTTTCATTTTTTCTTCAAAGAAGTTTTAGGGCACAGTAGAGTCATGTACAGAACAGGGGATTCCCATATACCCAACAACCCCTCCCCTTATCTCTTTCCCCCATCAATAACATTTTATGTGTGGGTGGTTCATTTGTTAAAATTGATGCACAAATATTGGAACAGAGCTACTAACCATCGTCAATGGTTCACATTATGGTTTATATTTTAGAGCATGTACTATTATAAAATCTGATAAAATTTATCATGTCCTGTATTCATCATTGCAGGATAATGAGGAACACTTCAATCACCCATAAAATTCCCCTTGTTCCATCTATTTTATTCCTCCCTCCCCCACCCCTTTGGGCCCATGACGAACACTCGGATTCACTCCTTGAAGGACAAGATTCAGAGTTACTTGCACATTCACTGAGGGCTTGACACACTGGTCTGTCCTCCTCTATTAGGCACTGCTGATAATTTCAAGTGACTCCCGTCCCTCTGTTTGAGAACATAGCAAAACTCCCTAGGATTGGAGTCTAACACCTTCTCACTCATTATGTCGGTCTCTACCCTGTGATGCAAAACACTACACCAAAATGATCACTCACATGCTTCCTAAAAGCCTAGCCCAGTTGTGCCCTCGCCCAAATGTACCCCATCCAACACCATAAACCAGTAAACTTTCCTTGCCATATTGCCAAATGAGCATTCTGAACATTGTAGTTTCATCCACACACCCACCAATACCCAGTTTTCACCTGCTCCCTTGCCCAACCCTCCCCTAGTTCCAGGGACCATCCACCCCACTCTTCCCAAACTACTCCTGTGCCAAACCTGCACCACCCAACCCAATATTAAAACTATGACTTTGACATGTCCCATCACTGCACATCTACGTTTCCACCTTGTCATAGATTTTGCCCATATGGGCATTGGCTCACAAACTTCTTCTTTTCTATTTCCTGTAAACCTATCTTCCAGACTCTAGCTCTGTGTGTCTGCTCAGTTTCCTTAATTTATATCAATGAGGTCATGTAATATTTTCCTTCAATGACTGGCTTGCTTCAATCAACATAAGGTCCTCAAGATTCATCCATGTTATCCCGTGTGTTAGTACTGTATTTCTTCTTAAGGCTGAGTAATATTCCATTTTGTGTATAAAATACAATTTATTTATCCATTCATCAGTTGATGGGCATTTGGGTTGATTCCATCTTTTGGTAATAATGAATAATGCAGCTATGAACATTGATGTGCATGTTTGTGTCTTTGCTTTTAAGTTTTCTGGGTATATACCCAGCAGTGGAATTGCTGGATCATATGACAGATCTATAGTTAGTTTTCTGAGGACCACCAAACTGTTCTCAGCAATGGCTGAAAAATTCTACATTCCCACCAGTATTTTATGATGGTTCCCATTCTTCTGAATCCTCTCGAACACTTTTAGCCCAGTCTAATAGGTATAAGATGGTATATCATTGCAGTTTTGATTTGAATTTCCATAATAGCTAGTGATGCTGAGCATCTTTTCATGTGCTTCTCAGAAATTTGTAATTCTTATTGGGAAAAGTGTCTATTCAAATCACTTGCCCATTTTTTAAATGGGTTACTTGTCTTTTTATTTTTGAGGTGTAGGATTTCTTTATATTGGTTAGATAATAGACTCCTCTCAGATATATGGTTACCAAATACACTCTCCCATTGTGTAGGCCACCTTTTTACTTTCTTGACAAACTACTTTGAGGTGCACAAGTTTTTAATTTTGTGGAGGTCCCATTTGTCTATTTTTTTCTATCACTGCTCATGCTTTGTGAAGTTCATGAAATCATTTCCTATTAAAGGTCCTGTAGATGTTTTCCTACATTATATTCCAAGGTCTTTATGGTCTTGGCTTTTATATTTAGATCTCTGATCCATATTGAGTTAATTATTGTGTAAGTTGTGAGATGGTGTTCCTCTCTCATTCTTTTGGATATAGATATCCAAATCTTCAAGCACCATTTGTTGAAGAGCCCATTCTCTCCCAGTTGAATGAGCTTGGTGTCCTGTTGAATATCACATGACTGTATACGTAAGGATCTATATCAGAACTCTTGATTTGGTTCCATTGGTCAGTATGTCTGTCCTTGTACCAATACCATGCAATTATGTACACTGTCATTTTGTTTTATGTTTTAAATCTGGTAGTGTGATTCCTCCACTTTCAATTTTCTTTTTCAATCTTTTTATGGGGATTGCATTAAATTTATATATCAGTTTGGGTAGGATAGACATCTTAATGATATTTAGTCTTCCTGTCCATGAACATGGAATATTCTTCAATTTATTTGTCTCCTTTGATTTCCTTTAACAGGATTGTGCAGTTTTCTGCATATAAGTCATGTACATCTTTGGTTAAATTTATTCCTATGTATTTGTTTCTTTTACTTGTTATTGTAAATGAAATATTTTCCTGATTTCCTCTCAGATTATTGGTGTACAGAAATATTATTGGTTATTCACATTGATCTTAAAACCTGAGACTTTACTGAACTCATTTATAAGCTTTAGAAGAATTTTGTAGATTTCTTAGGGTTTTTATGTATAGGATCATAATGTCTGCAAGTAGGGAAGTTTTTACTTCTTCCTTTCCAATTTGATGCCTTTTATATATTTTTCTTTCCTAAGTGCTGGAGCAAGTACTTCTAACACAATGTTAAATAGGGGCAGTAATTTTTCAAAGTACAATCTTATGATACTCTTTATTTCTGTGGGATCAGTGGTGATATCCTCTTTCTCATTTCTTATTTTGTGTATTTGCATCTTCTTTCTTTTTCTTTTCTTTTTTTCTTTGTTAGCCTAGCTAGGTATTTGTCAATTTTATTGATCTTCTCAAAGAACCAATTTTGGTTTCATTTATTTTTTCGGATTGTTTTCTTATTTTTTATTTAATTTATTTCTGCTCTAATTCTATATTATTTCTTTTTTTATACTTCCTTTGGGGTTAGTTGTTCTTTTTCTAATGCCTGCAGATGTGCAGTTAGGTCTTTCATTTTAGCTCTTTGTTCTTATTTGATATATGAGTATAGATTTACAGCTGTGAATTTCTCTCTCATTATAATTTTTGCTATTTTCCATAGGTTTTGGTAAGTTTTGTTCTCACTTTTATTCATTTCAAGGGTACTTATGGATTTGTTTTGTGATTTCCTCTTTGACCCACTTTTTGTCTAAAAGTGTGTTGTTTGACTTCCATATATTTGTGCCTAATTTTGTTCTCTGGCCTTTACTGATTTCTAGCTTCATTCCATTGTGGCTGGAGAAATTACTTTGAATAATTTCAGTACTTCTGAATTAATTGAGAGTTGTTCTGTATCCTAGCATGTGGTCTATACTGGAGAATGATCCATGTGCACATGAGAAGACTGTATATCCTGCTGTTTTGGGGTGTAGTGTTCTGTATCTATCTATTACTTCCAGCTCTTCTAATGTATTATTCAAAATCTTTGTTTCTTTATTGATTTTCTGTTGAGATGTTGTCTCTAATGTTGATAATGTTGTATTAAAGTCACCCAGTATAATTGTAGAAGCATCTATTTATCCACTTATTTTTTCCAGTGTTTGCCCTATGTATTTTGAAGCACCCTGACTAGGTGCATAAATGTTTTTTATTGTTCTTCCTTTTTGAAATATTACTCCTTTTACTAATATGTAGTGTCTGTCTTTGTCTCTTACAACAGTTTTGCATTTAAAGTCTATTTTTTCCAATATTATTATAGCTACTCCCACCATTTTTTGGATACTGATTGCTTGTAAAATTTTTATCTTACCATTCACTTTCAGCCTTCTTGCATCACTGGTTCTAAGGTGGGTTTCTTGTTGAGAGAGTATAGATGGGTCATATTTGCTTATCCATTCTGCCAGTCTGTGTCTCTTGACTAATAAGTTTAGTCTAATAACATTCAATGTTATTATTGTCATGGAATTACTTAGATTACCCATATTTTCTTTTGGTTTATGTATGGCATATATATTTTTTTATTACTCTTGTTAGTTGTTCTTACACTCTCTTCCAACTCCCTCTCTCCTGTTTTTTCCCTTTCAACCTGCAGATTCCCTTTAGTGTTTCTTGAAGTGCAGCTTTCTTATTAACATACTCATTTACATTCTGTTTGTTTGTGAGTATTTTGGACTCTCCCTCATTTTTGAATGCTATTTTTGCTGTATAGAGAATTCTTGGCTGGAAGTCTTTTTTTCTTTTAACACCTTGACAATGTCATACCTTTGCCTTCTTGTCTACATTGTTTTAGCTGAGATATCAGGACTTAATTTTATTGAGTTTCCTTTGTATGTAATATTTCTCTTTTCTCTTGCTGCTTTCAGTATTCTTCCTTTGTCTTGAACATTGGACAATTTGACAAATTGACAAGTTGTCTTGGAGAAGGCCTATAGGGATTTATACTCTTTAGCATGTGTTGTGCTTCTGGGATATGTACATTCATCTCCTTCAATAGGGTTGGGAAGTTTTCAGCCATTATTTCCTCCAACACTCCTGCTGCCCCCTTTCTCTTCTCTTCTCCCTCTGGAATGCCTATAATGCATATGTTTGTGTCTTTTTTGTTGTTGTTCAACTCCCTGAGTCCCTCCTGGATTTTTAAAAACCTTTTTATCTATTTGTTCTATGATCTGTTTCATTTCAGATGTACTCTCTTTCATATCGCTAATTCTTTCCTCTGTCTGTTCAAATCTGCTGTTGTGTGTTTTCACTGTATTTTTGATTTCTTGGATTGTGCCATTCATCACCTTCTTATCCATTATCATTTTATGTTTGTTTACAATTTCTTCAGTATATTCTCCCAGTGTCTTCTTAATAACCTTATACTCTTCCTTCACTTCATTAAGTTGATTCATGATATTTGTTGGACTGCTCTGATAAGTTGTTCCATGTTCTGCATCTCCCCTTCATTTTTAGTTCATTCATTGGACTGGGCCATGCTTTCCTGTTTATTAGTATGGATTGTGTTTTTTGATTGGTATCTATTCATGTGTTTACCTTGGTGTGTTATTTCAGTTGATTTGCTTCTCTCTGCTTTCTGGATTTATTTTGTTATTTTTGAGTGTAATGTTTCACTTTGACACTTCATTCCTCTCATTCTATTTTCTTGCTGTTGTCTATGTTCCCTTAAAAAAATATTAGTACCACAAAAATAAGAAGAGATAGAAAGAGAAAATAAATAATAGTAGTGACAATAGTGAAAGGATAGGAACTGTACAAGATGTAAGCAATTGCATAATTAACCCAAGTAAGAAGTACAGAAAAATAAAATTAGAAAAGTGGAATAGATACAATGAGACATGAAACTGAATGAAGAAAAATATAGAATGAATTAAAGTCCAAAATGATGAAAAGAGAGAAAAAGAAAAAGTAGAAGAGAGAAGGAAAGAGAAAAATAGTTAAAAAAAAAGAGAGAGAGAAAATAAAACATGGAGAAAGTAAGAGAGTGAAAGAAATGACTAGAAGAAAAATTGATGACCCAGCCCAAAGAGTTGGAATGAAGGAACAATAGAAAACAGACAATATAAGGATGAAGGAGTGAAAAGATACAGCATAGTTAGAGAAAACTGGGAAACAAAAGAAAGAGAGAAAGTACTAACAAACACAGAAACAAAGGAAGGGTGGATACCATAACAAGAAATACATACAGCAGCTACTTGTTTTGTTTTGTTTGTTTGTTTCTAAAGAAATTGAGGGTGAAGGCAGGAAAAGTTTCAAAAAGTGAAGAAAAACATGGAAAAGCAGACTTTTCTCTTGGACCCCTAGTAATTTTCTCAGGCTGTTGCTCTTCAACAATCAACCACCCTGCAGCCTGTCCTCTGCTGGTTTTAAGCCAGGTTTTAGTGAGTAAAATAAGGAAAGTAGAAAAGGAAACTTTTTCTTTATTTATTCCTTTTTTTTAAAAGTAAGAAATCCAATGAAAGCTGATACAAAGAGCATGTCAGTATGTTCCCTCTCATAAAAGTTCCCTGGATTCTTGCATCACTTCTCAGAGAGGAGCTAGGGATCAAAGCAGGGACCTTGTGTATGCTAGGTTAGAGCTCATCCACTGAGCTAATGTGCCTTCTTAGATTAGAAATGCTTTTCAGAAACCTATCAGCCACTATTTCCTCCCTGTTATCTCTGCCTCCTTATTGATGTAAATTCTCTTTACTTAAGATGCTAGGTGTAGCAAACTGTCTGAGGAGATGCCCTCTCCTCTCTGATGTAATTCTTCTCTTAACCCAGGCTGCTGAGTGTGACAGCTACCGGAGGAGATCCCCCTCCCTTATCTCTGTTGCATCAGGGTCCCTTTCAACAACAAAGGGAGGTTTAGTGGCTAAAATAACCATAAAGAGACCACTATCCACCCTCTCACAGCCCTCCTCCCACAGGTGGTCACTGACACACTCCTTTCGGAGAAGGAAGCCAGCAGCTCAAATTAAATTCTTTGTCCTGAGGGTGGGGTATAAATGCCTCTTCCAGCTACAGGCAGGAGAAACTCAAGATCTTGGTTGGCTTAATTTTCTTTCTAGCACCCTCTTAGATGACCCAGAGCACTCATCCACCTATATATATTTTCCAGTGCTGACAGGGAAGAAGAAGTCTGTTCTCTTTGTCAGATACCATTGCCAAGAGTTTTACCCTTACCTGATATCTCAGGGATGGGGGAGGGGAACATTTTCTGGTGGCTGGGAGGGTCAGTAATTCACAGTTTGCTTTTTTGGCTACCTCCTCTCTGTCCCCCACTCTCCTGTTAATTGTGAAGCAGTGTCCTGTACTGCTGTACCCCAAAGCAGGTCACCAAGGCAGCCCTAGACTACCTCTAAGTTGTTTTAGTAACAACTGTCTACCCCATTGGCCATTGGCCATGTTCCCCATATTTTTTTTTTAATTTCAGTGTCTGTGGCCTTCAACTCATGTATTTCTGTTTGGTTCCTAATGACAATCTCAAAGTCATTCCCATATTGCTAATTCATTGTCTTTTCATGTAATTAGTTATTTCTCTGTGTTTTCCTTTATCTCCATGATCATATTGAGAATTATCTTTTTTATAAGTTTGTGTCTAAATAGTCCAAATTCTACTCTTCTTCTTTGATGGCTTCTGAAATTTTATCTTGTTCCTTTGGATGGATCATCATTTCCTAGTTCTTGTTTGTCATGTAATATTCCTGACATACTGAAAATTTTAACATATTAAGGTATAAACTGTGTATCGAGTTAGTGATATGACAGATATTTTCTTGAGTGCTAGGAGCTAAAAAAAAAAGGGAGAGAGAGAGAGAAGGAATATAAAAGTGTCTTTTGCTCTCCTTTGTCTAACAGCTTTATTCAGATAATGGTTTTCCTTTCAAGAACTTCAGCCAGAGGTTAATGTGAATTAACCACTCTGTCATATGTGAACCTGTGTGGAGCTGTGGGACCTACTTCCTTACTTAAGCTTCTTATTGCTCATGGTCTTAGGAATCCCCATGTTTAGAGTTTATAGGATTTCAAGTGTCCCCTCTACTCCCTTTGAAGTAAGCTTTCTCTCCCTTCTTTGTGCTTTATTGTGTGATTTAATGCAGATGGTCCTTTGTTCCAAACCAGTTTGACTTAATGTTTTTCTTACACTGCTTTAGTTATTTAAAAGCTGCTTCTTTGCCTTCAGTAAAGATTTTAGGATGGTGTTACTGAGACAAGTTTACTGGTTCAGTCTTTGAGACTTCCAACAGTTAGAACGGCAATGACATTCAGGCTCCCAAGGATGTGCATAAGTGTTATTCTGCTCCATCTAGATAGGTGTCAAGGACCAACAATGGAAGTGTATTCTGTTCCCACACTGCATTGGGAAGGGCCTGAGGGAGGGGAAAAGAACAACAAGACATTCTCCTATAGCTTTTGAAATTTTTTTTCTCGATTCAGCACTCACTCAGTTACTTCATCACTTTAACTGTTTTCTGCAGTTCTGACAGAGAGAGAAGCCCATGAAAGAAATAATGGCTGAAATCATCCCAAATCTTTTTAAAAAATCATTCATCTATACAGAATCACAAAAAGCCCAACAAAATCTAAGTAGGAAAACATAGATTTCAACACCCATACACACCATAGTCGAAACGTTCAAATCCAAAATCACAGAAAATCTTAGAAGTAGCAAGAGAAAAACAATTCATCATGTAAAAAGATAAGTCAATAAGATAAACAGCTGAATTGTCTTCAGAAACAATGGAGGTCAGAAGAAAATGGTATGATGTCTTTAAAATAGTGCAAGAAAAATTAACTGTTGACCTAGTATCCTATATCCAGACAAACCTTCAAAATAAGAAATGAAGACATTAAAAACAGAGAATTATTTATTGTTAACACACCTGCCCTTAAAGGAATACTAAAGGAAGTTTGTTAGCCTGAAAGACAGTTCCCTACACAGTAATTTAAATCCAAATTAAACCAAAACAAAACAAAGAATTCTGTTGAAGGTAATTAAGTGTAGATTGTTTTAAAAGACAATATAATTGCATATTGCATATTTCTTATTGTTTTTATCTAAATTGACATAAAAAGTAATTTAATAAAACACTAAGAATATACTTGGGATTAGAAAACCTAAGTGTGCAATACATTTGACTATATGACATTAAAAAAAAAAAAAACAGATTAGGACCAAAGCTCTATTGAAGTATGGAAACAAAACCTGGAAAGTAACTCATACACAGAGGAATAAATACATAAAATAAGAAATGGTACAAAAGAAGGTAAAACACAAAACTAAAATGCATACTTGTTACACTTTCTTATTACAGATATCTTAAGATAAATGAATTATATAAAGTCATTTATAACACTGTGTGTTTGGAGCTGTAAAATATATAAATGAAGTATTGATAAGAGAAAATCCACAAAAAGAAGAAGGAATAGATCTGTATAAGAATAAATTTTCTAGATCTCACTGTAATTAATTTATTATACATATGAAGAAGATTCTGATAAGTAAGGTGTATATTGCAGTCCTTAGAGCAACCACAAAGAAAACTATGAAAAATAGTTAAATTTTTTAAAGGTATTAAAATGTTATGCTAAAATATTCATTTGGTGGGAAAGAATGTAATAAAAGAAACAGATTAATAAAAGTGAAATATATAGAAAATATATGAATGGAAGGTTTAAATCTAGCCATATCAATACAAATATTAAATCTGAATGCATAAAATATCTAATCAAAGTACGAAGATTGTTAAACAAGATCTAATTAAATGTTGTCTGTCTATTAGAGAATCATTTTAGATTAAAAGATGCAAAAAGTTGAAAACAAAAATGATAAGATAACATATACTATGCAAACTGCAACCAAAAGAGTTAGATATTTATATCAAAATCAGACAAAAAACACTTTAAAAGAAACAAAAAAAAATGTCACTAGAGACAATAAGGGGAATTTTATCTTGATGGATGAACCAGTCAATGAATAAGATGTAAAAATTATAAATATGATATATCTAAGTAGAGAAGTTTTAAATATAATAAACAAAGATTATAAATTTGAAGAGAGACTAGGCAACTCAAAAATATTGGTTGTATATTTCATTTTCCTCTTTCAAAACTGGATACAACAATTAGGCAGAAGATCAAAAATGATACAGAAGCAAATAAATTTATAAAGAACCTAGACTAATAGAATATTGAAGCCAATAATACAAGAATACACACTTTCTTCTCAAGTTCACAAAAATCATTCTCTAAGAGAATATATGAAAGCTGATTTTACAAGCCTCAATAAATTTGAGGATTGAAACATGCAAAGTATGTTTTGTAACCACAATAGAACTAAATTATAAATGAATAACAGAAGTATTTTAAGGAATTTCACAAATATGTGGATATTAAGCAACATAATTAAAAATGATTCAATAAATAACAAAAGAAATTAGTATATGCATGATATACATACAAATGAGAACATCACACTAAAAACATGTGATATACAGCCAAAGCAGTGCTTAGAGAGAAGTTTTTAGCTCCAAATGTAGGTATTTAAAAGAAAGCAAGAAGTAATATTAATAATAACCTAATTGTCCACTGTAAGAAAGTAGAGACTGTATAGAATTCTAAAGCTAAAACATGAATAAGGAAGGAAAATATTTTAAAATGGGGCAGAAATAAATTAGACAATAGAAAAAATAGAGATAAATAAAACAAAAATTAGATTCTTTGAAAAGATCAACAAAATTGAAAAACCAATAGCTAGACTGGCCAAGAAACACAGAGAGAAGACTCAAATTACTAAAATCAGGAATGAAAGAGAGGACATCAACAATATTCTCTCAGAAATAAAGAAAAATGTAATCAGTACCATTAATAATTATATGCTAACAATTTAGATAACTTAAATGATTCAGAAAAGCTACCAAACTGACTTAAGAAAAAATATAGTATCTGAGTATGTTTATAACAGCTAAAGAGATTGAATTAGTAATCAAAGCCTTCCCACAAAAAATCCAAGGCTTTTTTTGGGTAATTGGTGAATTCTACTAAGCTTTCAAATAATTACTACCAATTTATCACAAATCAGTCCAAAACCAGAATAATAGAATAATAATAATAATCAGTCAAACTCATTCTATGAAGCCAGTATTGCATTGATAGCAAAATCAGGCAAAAAATCACAAAAAAATGAAAATTACTGACCATTATCTCTTACAAAAAATGTAAAATCCTCAACAAAATATTAGCAATCCAAACCCAGCAACAAAATAATAAGATTATACACCATAACCAAGTGTCATAGATGTAAAAAATGGAAGGTTAGGGTAACATGCATAAATCAGATACTGTAATTCACTATGTTAACAGAATAAAGGACAAAACCTTTTCCTCATTTCAATAGATTCTAAAAAATCAATTGCTACAAATATCTTTTCATCATAAAATTGCTCAAAAAAGGGAGAATGGAGGGGAATTTCCTCAATATGATAAAATACATCAGTTTAAAATTTACTAATAGTATCATTCATAATGGTGAAGTCTGAATGTATTCTCCTTAAGATCAAGAATAAGGCAAGGATCTCTTCTAGCCACTTCTATTCAACATTGTAGTTGAAGTTCTAAACAAGGAAATTCATCAAGAGAAAGAAATAAAATGAATCTATATTAGAAGAGAAGAATTAATCATATCTCTTCTTACATATGACATTCTCTTGTTAATAATAAATCTTTAAAAATCAGCAAAATTACAATTATAATAAATGAGTTCAACATATATATATATATAGCTACATCTTCAATATATAAAATTCAATTGCATTTTTACACACAAGCAATCTGAAATAGAAATTAAGAAAAATTTCTTTTACAATAATATAAAAATGAAAAACAATTATGAATAAATTTAAAAGAACTATAAGATTTTGTAAATTGAAAACTACAAAGCACTATAGAAAGAATCCAACTTTATCTAGATAAATGAAAAGACACCCAGCGTTCATAGATTAGAAACTTAATGTTGTTGAGATAACAATACTCTCCAAATTTATCTAAAGATTCTTCACATATTCAATCCCCATCATCAGTATCTCAAATGGATGTTTAAAACAATAAACTCATCTTAAAATTCATGTCAAAATGAAAGGGGGCCCACAATATCCTAAGGAATCATGGCAAGCAAGAGTAAAGTTGGAGGACTTAGACTTTGCCATTTCAAAACTTACTAAAAAGTTAAGAATCAGAATATTGTGGTTTTAGCATAAGCATAGATATACAAATCAGGGAAATAGAGTTGTGAGCCTATAAATAGGTCTTTATAATAATAGTTAATCGATTTTAGACAAGAGTTCTAATACAATTCAATGAGGGAAAGAATCGTTTTCTTATTCTGTTCTGGACAATGGGCTGTCCTCCTTCCTGAAAGCTTAATTAACACAAAAATCAACACAAAGTGGATCATAGAATTTAATATAGGCACTATATCACCAAAAAATTAGAAGGAATCATAGAAGTAAATATATATTATCTTGGTTTAGGTAATGGCACAAAGGCAATTCAGTAGAAAATGGCTAGACGTTTCAACAAATGAATCCAGAACAATTGTGTATTCTTCCTTGCAGAGAACCCTTCTTAATCATCTTTCCTCAAAACTTGGTTTAAACTTTCCACCAACATACAGCACTTCTAAGTGCCCCTCCTAATGTAAATCAGATCCTCTGTGATTCTCCTGCAAAACCCCCTTTTGATTGGTTTTTGTCTTTCTTACCATTTCTTACCTTGCAGTTGCATGTTTGCATATCATTTCTTTTTTATCAGTCAATCAAATGTAATGGAAGCACCAAACACTGTTTTACTCTGCTTTATACAACTAGAACCATACTTCAAACACCCATGTGCACACACAAACACAACTCACTAGATAGTTTCATATGCTGAGTGAATAAAAGAATGAATGAATGGTAGATGGATTGATTTATATTTCTTTTGATCCTAGATATTAGAGGACATTCTGGAATTTTTATTTCAATGTATTTTATATTCTTATATTTTACTTTTCTTTAAACCATTTGTTCCTACAATGAGAAATGTTTTCCAGGAAGTACCTGAGAAAGCAATTTAACCTTTAAAGCTGAAAAATTTAAGTCTTTAGTTCTATAGACTTATATCTCATGAGGGTAAGTGGAAAAGTTTGTTACCCCTTAAGGTAATTAAAACCCAAGCTCAATCACATTGAATGTAGATCTCTTGAGAATGATTCACACCCAGTGAAGTTAGGAAAGACATGTTATACTGGGAGTGGGTGACTCAAGACAATTCATCTTTTATGAGCTTGCTTTTTATTTATTTGTATTCCTCAGTACAGAGTAAGTGGTCAAGAAATTATCTGTCTTATCACCAGCTGGTTAAAAAATCAAGAAATAGACTTATCAGAGAACAAACCCAAGAGCTAATATCTTAAAACAGGAAATCAGAAAACAAGGCAAATACAACAGGAAATGATTGATCAAGAGGATAAAAATCTAGAAAACATCAAAGAATAAAAACAATGTGTACATACCAAAAAAGCCTTTAAAAATAATCTTAAAAATCTGCAAGTAGTTGAGGGAAAATAAATAGAAAGAACTCATGTATATCAGGAAAGCAAGTTTTATCAATAAGAGAAACAAGTAAAGAGAGAAATTTTGAGAAGGAAGGAAACAGAATTACTGTAAATGTAGACCACAGTAACTGAAAAGAAAATTTCACAGAAAAATTTCAAGAGCTGAATGGAGTCAGCAGAAGAAATGATAAGTGAACCTGAAGACAAGTCATTTGAAATGTGATGAAATGGAGTAGAAAGAAAAAAGAAATGCTAAAAGTGAAAATAGTCTAAGAGCTTTGGGATGCCATCAACCACACCAATATTGACATTATGGGTCTCCAAGAAGACAAACAGAGAAAGAAGCAGAAGAAATATTGCAAGAAATAATGACAGAGAACCTCCTCAAATTAAGAAAAGATGAGAATAAGCACATCCAAGAAGATCAGAGAACACTAAACAGGATTAACATGAAGAAAAATATGCCCATTTACATATTGGTCACACTATCAAATACAAAGGACAAGGAGAGGGTCCTGAAAGCAGCAAGTAGTGTGTTATGTACAAGGGAGTCCCAATTAGATAGCTAATTCTTATCAGAGAAATTGGAGGAAAGAAGGCAGTGGGCTGAAATACTTAAAGTGCTGAAAGAAAACAACAAGCAACCAAGAATTTTATATCTGTTTGAGACACTCTTTCAAAAATGACAGGGATATTAAGACATTCCCAGGTAGAAACAAAAACTGAGGGTTTTCATCACCACTAGATCTGCCCTAAAACCAAGGCTAGTGGGAAGATGACATCAGAGTAGGTAGGCAGGGCTCAACTCTTTCACAAATACAACAGAGGAAGGGCATAAAAGCTAACCAAGGGAGCTGCTTTAGGGATATGCAGGCCAAGGGGAGTGCTGCACATAATCCAGGAGGGAGAGGGATAGAGAGAGTATGAGGCCAAATGAAAACCATGAATTACTTGCCCCTATGACTAGGAAAAGCACATATACCTCAAACTCAAGGCAAATAGCCTTGATAAAACCCTTGGTTCACTGCAGCCATCTGAGTGGGGAAAGAACATTCACCTCTGTAAGAGGAAATGCTATCTGGAAGAGGGCAGAGAGTGATTTCTCTTCAGTGATTTTGGCAGCTGAGCCCCCTTTGAAACTCAAAAAATATAACCTACACAGGACTAAAGTGGACTCAGGGGGAGGGAAGAAGGATCTGGTCAGGGAAACAGTCACACCCAACTGCCCTGGGAAAAAGAGGAAGGAGGTCAGTGAGAAACTAGGTCAGTGAGGAACTAACCAGCCCAGGAGAGATAAGGCAAAATGTTAAAAGCCCAACTGGTTTGAGAGAAAAGAGGGCAGGGAGAGCCAGATAAGCTTATAGAAGGCTATCTAAACTGTGGAGTGAATGTAGCTAAGTGTAGGAATGGTGCTCTCATATACTAGGTCCCAGTACCTCTTAAGAGAAGGAATTCAGAGTGATCCACTCGGTTATCAGGCACCCAGCCAATACCTTGTGACAAGGAACTTATTGACTGAGATTTTTGTTTTATGTTTTTTGGTCTGTTATTTTATATTTTTTATACCTTTTGCCTTTATCTTATTTACTAAAACCAGTTACCTCATATGTGGAGGGCAGGTTTCAGGATTATTGATTGATGAGTACCAGCAGCCTTAGTTCCTAAGGGCCTAAGAGGGAAGCCTGTTTTTCTAGGTTGATTTTGTTTTTTGTTTGTTGTTTTACTCTTTCTTGATTTCCTTTTATTTTTCTTTTGTTTACTTATTCTCCTTACTTCTTAATTTCTTTTCTTTCTCTCATCCCCACCCCCCCACCTTCTGTTGCTTTTCTTTCAGTCCACATTCTCTTGTTGATCCTCATTTTTTCTTCTTCTTCTTCTCATCTTTCCGGTCTTTTATTTTATTCTACATTTTTCTTGTTTCACTTTTTTTATTCCATTAGTTTATTTTCCTTCCTTTGTATGTTTTATGAATTTTCACTTTTATTATTTTTTCCCTAGCTCTTTTATACTTATATTTTTATCTTTTTTTATTATTATTACTACTATTCTTTTTTTCTCTTATCTCTTTCATTTTAAATGTTCTTAAAATTTTTTTTAAAGGAACACAGACAACTAGAATGATATGTAATAAGTGTAACCAGGTGTCAAAGAGGAATCTAATACACACAAAAAACAAAATAAAACCTAAGAGTAGAAAAAGAAGCTTATCATTTGAATAAGCATATCAAGATAAACATATACCTAGACACCAGGAAAAAAATGACAAGCCATATTAAGAAACAGGAAGACAAGGCCCAGTCTAATGAATAAACCAAAAAACAGGAGGAGATGCAGAACATGGAACAACTAATCAAGGATGTACAAAGAAATATGAATCCACATAATCTAGTGAAGGAAGAGATGAAGGATAATTGGAAGACATTGGTGGGACATACTGACAAAATCAAACATACATAAAAATAAAACAAATATGATTCTGATGAATAGCACAATACAAGAAATAAAAAATACACTGGAAGCACACAACAGCAAATTTGAACAGGGAGAGGAAATAATTAACAATGTCAAAGATAGTACATCTAAAATTGGACAGATAGTAAAACAGATAGATAAAAAGATAGAAAAAAATCTAGGAGGGATGTATGGATTTGAATGACAACTAGAAATGCACAAACAAATGTCCATCAGTTTAGTCCATGGAGGCCAAAAGTGTCTAGACATTCCCAGAAATGCTGGACAAACACTTATTCTCCTTCTATCCTATTGGGGGATGAATATGAAGCCACAGGTGTCCAAAAATCTAATCTTTGAAGATTGATCGTGGCCTCAGATGCCCACAGAAGCTGAGAGAGCATTGTCTCTTCCCTTTTCTGCCAGGGTCAGGGATGGAGCTACAAGTGTTCAAAACAATCTTGTCCATGTAGGCCAAAAGGGACTACAGTTGTCTGGAGAGGATGAGGGAGCAATGTCCCTCCTCCTACTCTGTCAAGTGTGGGAATGTAGCCATAGTTGTCCAACAATCTGATCCATGCAAGCTGAAATGCCCACAGTTACCCAGAGAACCTGAGGAAACACAGCCCTCTATCCTGTCATACTGGGAGTGGAGATGTAGCCATATGGGTACCCAAAATCTAGTCTGTGCAGACCAAAATTGAATTCAGTTGCCTGAAGAGCCTGGTACAGGCTCCCAGCTTCCTCCTTTGCTGGAAGTAGGACTGGAACCTTGGCTACAGCTACAGTCCAACCAGGATGGCAAGAAACTAGTCCCTACCATCACTGTGATTTTCAATCACCCTGCTTCCCCTCATGTCTGGGACAGAGTTATAATGGAGGCTCCTGGCCCCTTTCTGACTTCGACAGATTCAAACTTTAGCTGTTCTTAGGGCTGGACTTTAGCCAGCTTAATTTGCTAATCCGTGGCTGAAATCATGCCTGGCTATCTCTTCCTCCCCTGTTTTTGGGAAATGCACCTTCCAACTCTAGCCAGAGAATCGCTTCTTAGGCATCTTTACTACCAGTGAGGGATGAGTACCAGCCTCCATGGTGTGGTGCACTCTATTCATGAATCTTCACTGCAAATGGGCAGTTTACTCTTTCCTTTTTTCCCCAGGTTGTTGCAAGATGTTATTCTGATCTCCTGGGCCCATGAAACAGCTAAATTAGATAGTACAGGGTGATTACTAACTACATTGTTGGGAAAACTGACTCTTGGTTCTTCTTACTCTGTGACCATTTCCCCCCTCCCTGCTTCTTTAAAATTTACAATAAAAACATTTTTCAATTTTAGGTATTTCAAGAACATTCAAATTCATTCTCTCTTCTGTAAAATGATATTTTCTATATAAGAAATCCCTTAGTATTTACTTTGCAAAGTCATTTCAAAAATGACTACCATATTTATTTTCCTACTAATTAATAATTCTAAGAAACCCAACAAGAGATAATGAATTATCAGTTTTCAGTAAGAAATCATTAGTATTTACTCAAGTATATGGATAGTTTGTGAGGAAGTTAGAGGTGGATGGATTTTCCTGTGAGGCCCTGGCAATGTGCATCAAGTGGGGCTAGTCTTCACTTCAGTAGATAATTGCCAGCACTTGTCTGGCAAACTACAGATGACACCTTTAATTCCTGCTTTTCATAGAAGTACCTTTTTAAGATGCCATTTCCATTGGGAACATTCCTGCTTGCATGAGGCATCTGGGTTTCTCATATAGAGTAATGTTTGGGACTATGTCAGGAAGAGTGTTTCAGGATGTGACCCCCTCCAAGGGGTTCATAAACTGGTGCTTCCGGCAGACTTGAGTTGGCTTTGCCCACAGCCATTGGGAACAAGATGGAGGTGATTGTGTTCATTCTTCAGAGTTTCACTGAGGACCCTGGGTTCCAAGCAGCCCTCTTCTGCCTCTTCCCTGTTTGTGATGGCCCTGACCATAAATGTCCTGATCATCACAGTCATTTATTTTAGCCCCAATGTCCACACCCCCATGTACTTCCTCCTGGTCAATCTGGCCATGATGGACATTGTCTGAACCTCATTCACAATGTGCAAGTTACAGCAGAGCCTGGTTGTAAAGAATACTATCTCCTACCTCAGGTGCCTTAGGCAGATGTTTTACCTGTTCACTGCCTATGGAACTTCTCCTCACCACCATGACCTATAACCAGTACCAAACCATCTCTTGGCTGTTGCACAACCACACCCAGCTTATGTCTCTCCTTGGTGGCTTTAAAGTGGTCCACAGTTGTGTTCAAACCTCCATGCTCACTGCACTGATTGTCAAGCTGTCATGTGACTCCAACATCATCGCTCATTTCTTTCCTTAAACTCACCTATGCTGCTGCTATCTTGCTCCCCAACTTTCTTCATAGATATCATGACCATCACTTCAGAGATGTTCCTTTTAGGGATGCACTTCCTGGTCACCATTGCATCTTCAGGCTGCATCATTGCTAGCATCCATCTCATCTACACAGCTGAGGGCAAGTGGCAGCTTTCTCCACCTACAACAACCACCTTCTGCCTGGTGGTCACCATTTACTACCACTCCTTTCTGTACACAGACATCCTTATGGCCCTCAGCTCTGCAGGGTTTCTGGACAGGATTATTGCAACATAGTACACCATCATCATTCCCACCTTGAGCACCTTCATTTATACCCTGAAGAATAAGGAATTCAAAGTACCCCTTAAAGATCTCCTCCTTCTATAAGTGACACTGGGTAAAGAGGAGAGAATAGGTCTGACCTTGGGAAGCTGGGAAGCCACATTTCATATCCCCCTTCCCCCTGAAAAGGGAACTTTTGGCCTCACTGGACACATCTGAGAGGTACTTTCTCTAAGAAATTGTTACTAGATTCTTTGTCTTAAAGGATTCTTTAGTGTATAGAATTTTCTCTGTTTCTACATTTCAAGTAATTTATTTAATAGTTATATAAATTGTTCACTAAGCCCTTAAGCATTCACAGTTTATAATTTGAAGAATACATTTTATTCATTATATCGCTTTGAATGTTTAAATATTACTTAGACTCATTTAATCAAATCCCTCTGTTAGTTATATCACAAATGTAATATTTTGGAACTTTCAAATGCTTCAAACCCTCTAAACAACAAAATATGGTCAAATTCTCAGAATGATGAAAAAATTTGTTAAACCTATTATAAAATTCTTAATATCATAGGTTTGATTATTTTTCAATATTTTGATTCTTATTTTATTTTTTTACCTAGGGTTTCTCTTGTTGAGTAGGCCAGAAAGAAAAAGAATTCCAGTTTAAACCAGAAGAGGATACAAGTTCTGAATTATTGACCATCTGGTTCTTACTGAGACTTACGTTCTGATTCTAACATCCAAAGAGATTCACACCCAAGTCAAAGACTTCATTATTGGTCTCCTCTTCTAGGCACTAATTACATCCAGAGATTTGATAAGTCCACCCCTTTGAATTTGAGCTGTATATTTGACTGGTGTCAAGTACTAAGTCCACATGAGCACCCTTAGTTTTGTGTTACAGGAAATATTGCATGCATGGAGACATAGGCAGGATTGTTTGGGTCAATTTTACTTTATGAGGTGGCTGAGGAGTTCCATCTTCTTTGACATGAGTCTGAATAAAGCTAATTGTAAAAATTAAACACTTCTTATTGTAGCCACCCTTTTATTATTTTGGTTTTCCAAACTTTATACAAAAATTTCATTCTTGAGTTTCATTATGAATTAATGGTTTTGCATAGACTCAATTAAATTGAAAATTCTTGATACTGATTGTTACAACTTTTTAAGTTGGTTCAGCACTATATTGGACCCATTTTTTTCCCCTTAAGCATCTTTGATTTTAAGAAAGAAGCTGGCTAAGACCCATTTTGATTTTATTTTATCCGAAAGGTAATGGCATTAGCTATTTTTCCCCAGGAGACTTACTTCCCTTTAATTTATATATATTGGAGAACAAAATCAGGTTGTAAGAACTCCCATGTCTGCCTAAGAATGAAATCATCAACCAACCACATTAGGGACAGATCTTGAAATGATGTCACTATTACAGTGATGAATTCACCTTGACATAGCCATTGGATGGTAATTCTTTAATTTTGATAGATAAAATACATTATTTAAAACATTTTCCTACACTATTCTGGCATAGATTTGTAATTTATCTCACAAAGTTTATTACTATGTCCTTTCTCATTGAAAGATTTTATCACATTCTAAATTATTGCCCTATATTTACAGAAATTAGGTGATACAACTAATCATGATTGTCCACTGATACTGAAGTGAGAAGACACTGTGATGAAAAGGAAAATTGAGTGGACAGAAACTGTGGGCCCATAGTGTAAATACACTCTTCCCTTATTTAAAGTAATAAGCTGATAGTTTTATTTTTAAAAATTATTAATGATGAATACATATATTTATCATGTACAATTTGTTAAGTTTGACATTTTCACTTTCCAGAGTTTTATGTCAATGGAATAATAGAGGTGTACTCTTTTTTGAATGCCTTTTTACATGCAGAATTATTATTTTGAAATCCTTCCATGTTTTTATATCTATCGATGGTTAATTTTTTTTTATTTCTGAGTTCTATTTCATTGTAAAGATAAAATAATATTCACTCATCCATTCATTTTGTTGGACATTTGTGTTGTTTTCAAACTTATGCTATTACAGATAAAGCTGTCATGAATATTTTTGTTTGAGATATTGTACGGACATATACTTTCATTTCTCTTTGATGAATTCCTCGTAATGGAATGTCTGGATCATGATGGTAGAAGTGATGAAATATTTTTCACAAGCAGTATATGATATTTTCAATTCTTCAAACTCTGCCCCAATACTTCATATGTTCAATCTTTTTCATTTTAATCATTCAAATAGTCATGCAAATGTATCATATTGTCATGGTAATTGACATTTTCCAAGTACCTACTGATATTGAGTATCTTTTCACATGCTTAATGAAAAATCAGTTCAAATTTTTGCCCCTTTTTATCTGATTTTGTTTTTACTTATTACTGAGTTTTGAGAGGTATTTAAAGATTCAGGATACATATCCCTTATGAAATAAACAATTTTCAAATATTTTTTCCCAGTCTCTGTTTTATTACTTTCTTCTCCTAACATTTTCTATTGAAGAAGTGTTTTTTTTTTTTTTTTTTATGATTCCAATTTATCAGGTTTTTAATTTGTGTATTGCACTTTTGGTGTCATGTCCAAGAAATACATGTATTTTTTTTTAATTTATTTTTTTATTGTGGGTAAAAATCAAAATTTTCACAATACATACCAATATTTGTAAAATGATATACAAATATATACACATATATGTGCATTTGCTTACAAAAACGTTATTTATGTATATAAATATAAATATATATATTTCAATTTATTTTGTATTGTGGGTAAAAATCAAAATTTTCACAATACATACCACGATTTGTAAAATGATATATAAAGATATATGCATATATGTGCATTTGCTTACAAAAAATGTTATTTATATATATATAAATATATTTTAAGAGGTGCTTGGATTACTGAAAAAATTAAATGGAACCCCCTGGGATTCCCATGTTGCCCACCTCCCTGCCTCCCAACACATGCCACACAAACATCTCCCACAAGGGTGGCCCACCAACCTCAATGGACTTACACATCCTGGGGCATTGCCACCAACCATAGACCACAGTTCACATCGTAGACCACACTCTCTCCCACACAGTTCTGAGAGGTGTGTGCTGATTTAAAATGGCCTACATCCATTGCCACAACGGTACTCAGGACAACCTCTAACTCCCAAAGAAGCCCCTGTATTTCAACTGCTCATCCCCTCGCTACCCCAAAAGTGTCAAGTGGCCACTGGCTCCACCTCATTGTTATAATTTCTTCCATTGTTAGAATCACCATATGTGAACAAGTGAATACCATCAAGACCACTCTAGTCCATAGATCTTCCCCCAATCCTGAGGTGACTGGGATGGTGATGTCCACTCCACCTCCAAGTGAGAGAGGGCTTATATCCCATGGATATGGTGGGTGTGATGATCCTTCCTGCAGATGCAGGCCCTCTCCATTCCCTGGGAAGGCCATTTCCCATCGTTGTCTCCTCGCCAGGTGACTTGGATGAGTCCATTGAGCTGTAGGGTAGGAATTGCAGCTCCACCGAGATTCCACGCACACCTGGCACATAGGTAGGCAAGAGGCTCCAGTCTCTGGAAGTATACCTAAAAATTTTTGCATCACATATAGGTTTGAATAGAAGGGACTGATGAACCATGTGCAGGGAGGACTTACTTGAGTCCAATTCTGTCACTCTCGGGTGCACAGATTCCAAAAAAGAGCCCACTGATAAGGCATCAGTCTCTGGGGCTATCCCCCCTTATAAAGGGCCTGGGTGTCTCCAGAGCTCTCAGGAGCCCCTCTGTGTGGGGTGATAGGCACTTAGATGTTCTATAAGCGCCAACTGAGGTGTGCGTAAGAGTTACCTCTGGGATGACCTCCCGAAACTCTTTGAAGTCTCTTAGCAACTTGAACTCATTTGTCTACCTTTTCCCCCTTTTATTCAAGGTCTTTTTCCAGTTGTGTTGCCAGTTGGCACTTGGTATTAATCCCTCATTGCCAGGGAGGCTCATCCCCGGGACTCATGTCCCACATTGGGGAGAAGGTAATGCTATCATATGCTGAGTTTGGCTTAGAGAGAGGCCACATTTGAGCAAAAGGGGGCTCTCAGGTGTCAACCCTTAGGCACCCCACAACTGCAGGCTAAGTCTCACTTACAAGAGCAAAGACTCACAAGGGTAGTCATCAAAAAAAGGAACACATCAGTGGGTCATCCTCTTTTGACAGACACTGTCCCTGCACTCAGAGGACTATTGCTGCTCCCTTGGAGACTGTGGCAGAGCTCTCCAGGCTAGGAATTCAGATTCCCTCATTTATTGTGTGATTGTCCACCCATCGTGACCATGCCCCATCTTTTGATCTCTAGAACGATTTTGTATATCTTTCATGTATATTCGGATGAACTAATTCCCATGAATCCCCCCTCCCAGACACCCCCCACCAATAATCCCCTGCAGGACCCATTGTAACCCATCTGTGATCCAAATCCTCCATGAACATGTAGTCCATAAAATAATCAAATATATTTACTAGGAAAAAGAAACAACTATGATAAGCTTACATACAAGAGACAAACATAAGGAAACTCAGGGGAGGGGGGGAAAAGAAGGAAAAAAAAGAAGAAGAAAAAAAAAAACAAAAACAAATAATCAAACAAAAAAACAAAATCCAAAAGAAAATATAATTAGCGGATTGGGACATTCAAAAAAATGGGCAAAAAAGCAAAGGAAATGCCTTTTATATATATATATATATATATATATTCTTTTTTTTTTCCTTTCTCTTTTCATTCTTTTCCCTTTCTTTTATCACTGTGTCATCGGATGTCCAGTGTGCCGTGACATCTTCCCCCTCTCAATCCCCATTGTCTCCCAATTTTTCATTTAATTTTCAAAGAAGTTTTAGGTCAGAGCAAAGTCAGACATGGAGTGCTGGAGACTCCCAGATACCAAACCACCCCACCTTCCCCACCCCATATTATCCCCCCCCCATATTTTTTGGGGTGTTAGCATTGTTATAACTGTTATACAGAGCAGAATATAGCAACTAAACATTGTCAATGATTTATAGTATAGTTTACAATTTAGATGATACAGTTTAATAATTTTGATGATATTTACATGTCCTGTGTCCATTACTGTAAGGTAATGAAAAACCTTCCCCATGACCACCAAACACTCCATTACATCTTGACTGTTCCCTTCCCCCCAGCCCCCCAGAGTCCATGATACCACCCTATCACGACCATGGAATGTCAAGATTCACAGTTACATGCCCTGGGAATTTGAACCTGCCCTTCCTAATCCACCCACCCTCCAGTGCTGCACCACCAAACCCAGGAACACCACCACTCATCTGCCCCATACCCCAACATGCAACCACACTCTATCCCTTTACCATAGATTATGTCCATATGGGTGATGGCTCAAAGTCTGCTCTTCTCTTACTCTCCTTTGTTAACCTATCTTTCAGACAATGGTTCTCAGAGACTGCTCACTTTCCTCAGTTCAGATCAGTGAGGTCATATACTGTTCATCCTTCAGTGCCTGGCTTGCTTCACTCAACATAGGTCTTCAAGATTCATCCATGTTATCCCATGTGTTAGCACTTTGTTCATTCTTACAGCTGAGTAATATTCCATTGTATGTATGTACCACATTTTGCTTATCCATTCGTCTGTTGATGGGCACTGGGGCTTATTCCAACTTTTGGCAATGGTGCACAATGACGCTATGAACATTGGTGTGCATATATCTGTTTGTGTCTTTGCTTTCAGTTCTTCTGGGTATATACCCAGCAGCGGAATTGCTGGATCATACGGAAGATCTATTGTTAGTTTTCTGAGGAACTGCCAAACTGTCCTCCACAGTGGCTGGACCATACCGCAGTCCCACCAGCAGTGGATGAGGGTTCCTATTCCTCCACATCCTCTCCAACATTTAGTGTGTCCTCTTTTTTTCATAGCTGCCATTCTGATGGGTGTAAGATGGTATCTCATTGTAGTTTTGATTTGCATTTCCCTGATAGCAAGCGATGTTGAGCATTTTTTCATGTGCTTTTTTAGCCATTTGTATTTCTTCCTTGGAGAAGTGTATTTTCAGGTCACTTGCCCATTTTTTGAATGGGTTGTTTGTCCTTTTATTTTCAAAGTATATGATTTCTTAATATATGCAGGATATTAGGCTCCTATCAGATATATGGTGCCAAATATTTTCTCTCATTGGGTAAGCTGCCTTTTTATTTTCTTAATAACATCCTTTGAGGTGCAGAATTTTTTAATTTTAATGAGATCCCATTTATTTTTTCTCTTGCTGTTTGTGCTTTGGCTGTGAAGTTCATGAAATGATTTCTTATTACAAGGTCTTGTAGATGCTCCCCTACATTATCTTCCAAGGTCTCTATGGTTTTGGCTCTTATATTTAGATCTTCGATCCATCTTGAGTTGATTTTTGTATAAGGTGTGAGATGGTATTCTTCTCTCATTCTTTTGGATATGGATATCCAGTTCTCCAAGCACCACTTGTTAAAGAGGCCATTCTCTCCCAACTGAGTGGGCTTCGTGGCCTTGTCAAATATCAGATGACTGTATATGCGCGGATCTATATCAGAACTCTCAATTCGGTTTCATTGGTCAGTAGGTCTAACCTTGTGCCAATACCACACAGTTTTGATCACTGTAGCTTTGTAGTATGTTTTAAAGTCAGGTAGTTTTATACCTCCAACTTCATTTTTCTTTTCCAATATGTCTTTGGCAATTCGGGGCCTCTTCCCTCTCCAAATATATTTTGTGGTTAGTTTTTCCAGTTCCTTAAAAAAATACAGTGTTGACTTTTATTGGGATTGCATTATATCTGTAGATTAGTTTGGGTAGGATAGACATGTTGATGATGTTTAGCCTTCCTATCCATGAACAGGGAATGTTTTTCCATTTATTTAAGTCTTCTTTGATTTCCTTTAACAGTGTTATGTAGTTTTCTGTATATAAGTCCTTTACATCTTTAGTTTAATTTATTCCTACATATATGATTCTTTTATTTACTATTGAAAAGGGTATTTTATTCCTGATTTCCTCCTCAGTTTGCTCATTATTGATGTACAGAAATGCTACTGATTTTTGTGTATTGATCTTTTAGCCCGCAACATTACTGAACTCCTTTATACGTTCTAGAAGCCTTGTAGATTTCTCAGGGCTTTCTATGTATAGGATCGTGTCTTCTGCAAATAATGAAATTTTTACTTCTTCTTTTCCAGTCTGGATGCCTTTTATATCCTTTTCTTGTCTCAGAGCTCGTGCAAGTACTTCTAAGACAATGTTAAATAGGAGCGGTGATAGTGGGCATCCTTCTCTTGTTCCCTATCTCAGAGGGAAGGATTTTAGGATTTCACAATTGAAAATGATGTTAGCTTTGGGTTTTTCATATATACCCTTTATCATTTTCAGAAAGTTTCCATCTATTCCTATCTTTTGCAGTGTTTTTATGAGGAAAGAGCACTGTATTTTCTCGAATGCTTTTTCTTCATCTATAATGATGATCATGTGATTTTTTTTCTTTCAATCTGTTTATGTGGTGTATTACATTGTTTTACTTTCTTATATTGAACCATCCTTGCATACCCGAGATGAAACCCACTTGGTTATGGTGTATAATCCTTTTGATATGTTGTTGAATGCGATTAAAAAATATTTTGTTAAGGATTTTAGCATCTAGGTTCATTAGAGAAATTGGTCTGTAATATTCCTTTCTTGTGGTATCTTTATTTGGTTTTGGTATTAGGGTAATGTTGGCATCATAGAATGAGTTAGGCAATATTCCTTCTACTTCTATTTTTTGGAAGAGCTTAAGTAGAATTGGTGTTAGCTCTTTCTGGAATGTTTGGTAGAATTCAGCTGTGAAGCCATCTGGTCCTGGACTCTTCTTAGTTGGGAGGTTTTTGATGACTGAGTCTATCTCTTTACTTGTAATTGGACTGTTGAGTTCATCTATTTCTTCTTTCATCAATGTCGGCTGTTTGTGGGTTTCTAGAAACTTGTCCATTTCCTCTAAATTGTCATTCTTGTTGGCATATAATTTTTCAAAGTATCCTCTTATGATACTCTTTATTTCTGTGAGGTCAGTAGTGATATCACCTTGCTCATTCCTTATTTTATGTATTTGCATCTGTTCTCTCTTTTTCTTTGTTAGTCTGGTTAAGGGTTTGTCAATTTTATTGATATTCTCGAAGAACAAACTTTTGGTTTTGTTTATTGTTTCCAGTGCTTTCTTATTCTCTGTTTCATTTAGTTCTGCTCTAATCTTTGTTATTTCCTTCTTTCTACTTCCTTTAGGTTTAGTTTGTTGTTGTTTTTCCAATTCCTCCAAGTGTGCAGTTAGGTCTTCAATTTTAGCTCTTTCTTCTTTTTTATTATATGAATTTATGGCTATGAACTTACCTCTGAAGACTGTTTATACTGCATCCCATAGGTTTTGATATGTTGTGCTGTTGTTTTCATTAGTTTCAAGGTAGTTACTGATTTCTTTTGAGATTTCCTCTTTGACCCACTGTTTGTCTAAGACTCTGTTGTTTATCTTACATATCCTTGTGCCTAACCTGTTTCTGTGGCCCTTAGTGATTTCCAACTTCATTCCTTTGTGGTCAGAGAAATTACTTTGTATAATCTCAATCTTTCTGAATTCATTGAGTGTTGTTCTGTGTCCTAGCATGTGGTCTATTTTGGAGTATGTTCCATGTGCACCCGAGAAGAATGTAAATCCTGCTGTATTTGGGTGTAGTGTTCTGTATATGTCTATTAAGTCCAGTTATTCTAATGAATTGTTGAGTGCCTTAGTTTCTTTATTGATTCTCTGTCTAGATGTTCTGTCTAATGTTGATAGTGGTGTGTTGAATTCCCCTGCTATAATTGGAGAGGCATTTATTTCTCCTCTTAGTTTTTCCAGAGTTTGCCACACGTATTTTGAGGCACCCCGGTTAGGTGCTTAAATGTTGATGATTGTTCAGCCTCCTTGAATCCCTGGGTTGAAGGTGGTTTTCCTGTAGACAGCATATAGATGGATCATATTTTCTTATCCATTCTGCCAATCTGTGTCTTTTCATTGGTGAGTTTAATCCGTTAACATTCAGTGTTATTACTCATAACGAATTTCTTACTTCAGCCATGCTTTCTTTGGGTTAATGTATGTCATATGTTGTTTTGTTTCTCTTTTTGTCTTTTCAGTTGTTTCTAAACTCTCCTCCAACTCTCTCTCCCTTGTTTTTTCCTTTCAACTTGTAGAGATTCCTTTAGTATTTCTTGAAGTGCTGGTTTTTCTTGACATACTCTCTTAATTTCTGTTTATCTGTGAATATTTTGAACTCTCCATCATTTTTGAATGCCAATTTTGCTGGACAGAGAATTCGTGGCTGGAAGCTTTTTTCTTTTAGTATTTTGACTATGTCATACTACTGTCTTCTTGCCTCCATGGTATCAGCTGAGAAATCAGCACTTAATCTTATTGTGCTTCCCTTGTATGTAATGGTTCTCTTTTCTCTTGCTGCCTTGAGTATTTTCTCTTTGTCTTGAGCATTGGACATTTTGACAAGTATATGTCTTGGAGTTGGTCTGTTGGGATAGATATTATTTGGGGTGTGATGTGCTTACTGGCTCTGCACATCCATCTCTCTCAATATTGTTGGGAAGTTTTCACCCATTATTTCCTTCAACACTTCTTCTGTTCCCTTTCCCTTCTCTTCTCCTTCTGGGATGCCCATAATGCACATATTTGTGCGTTTTGTATTATCGGTTAATTCCCTGAGTCCATGCTGGATTTTTTCTATCTTTTTGTCTATCTGTTCTACAATCTCTTTGATTTCAGCTGTATTGTCTTCCATATCACTAATTCTTTCCTCTGCCTGTTCAAATCTGCTGTTATGTGAGTACTGCGTCTTTTTCATTTCTTGGCTTGTGCCATTGTTCACCATCATACACATTACCTTTTTAGGCATGTTTGCTATTTCTTCAGTATGTTCTCCCAGTGTCTTCTTTATATCCTTAATCTCTTCCTTCAGTTCTTTAAGTTGGTCCATGATATTTGTTTGGATAGCTTTGATTAGTTGTTCGATGTTCTGCATTGCTTCCTGGTTTTTATTTTGTGCATTGGACTGGTCCATGTTTTCCAGTTTCTCCTAGTCATTTGTATATTTTTGTTGCCCTCTGGTCATAATATTATCTTGATGTGTTTGTTCATTTGATTATCTTTTCTTCATGCTCTAGAGTTTTATTTAGCTGTTGGTTCTGTGTGTGAGTTAAGTTTTCTCTTTGGCAGTTTGTCTTCTTATTTTATTTCTTTACTTCTTTCTATGTTCCCTTGAAGGCAAAGGTTAGGGCCAGAGGAATCAAAAGATGTAAGGAAGGCAGACGGATAATAGTAATATTGATAAAAGTCAGAAAAGGGGCAAAATGATACTTAATGAGGTGAATATTTAACTTGTGTAGGCAGTGTAGAGTACTAGGGAAAAAAATGGGAGTTCCTACAATGGACTGGGAAAACAAATGGAGGAATATATATATAGTGATTTAGAAGGCTAGAATTATGAAGAGTGAGAGAAATAGTAAAGAAATGTCTGAGAGGAAAAAGTTAATACTAATTTTAAAAAAAGAAGAAAACAAATTAGATGGAATAGAAATTGACTACCTGAGTTGTGGGCATATGAAAAAATATTGTATCTAAGAGCCACAACAGAAAACAGAAGGCAGAAAGATGCAGGAAGGGTAAGCGATAGTTTGTAATACAAAATCAATATATACAGCGATTGGGAAATTACTGAAAAAGAAGCACATCAAAGAAGCAACATGCTAGCAGCACCTAATTTTTTAAAAAATGAAGAAAAAATGAAAGGAGGGAGGAAAGAGGAAAGAAAAGCAACGGACCAGAAAGAAACAGAGAGAAACCAAATAGCCACACATGCAAGCAGTCAAACAGAGCTAAGGGGGGTCAATGATTTCCCTAGGGTCCATGTGGATCCTTCCTGCCTACTTGTGTTTATCAATCAATTTCCCCACCGGGTTCTATATGCAGGTCCTGAAGCAGCTTTTAGCTATTAAACTAAATTAAAAAGAATTTATTTTTCATTTATTGAAGTGACCTTCTCCCTTTTTTTTTAATTTTAATTTTTTTTAGCGAAATACAGCACCCAAAATAATCCCTCCTCTAGACCAACCCCCTTACAGAAGGACCCTGGCTGGGCCCGTGGAAATTAATCAAGCACATCCCCCTTCCTGGACTCCCCAGGGTAGCTGTAGCTCTGATGTTAATCAGTGCAGAGTGCTAAAGATGGCTGATTCCGCCACTTCTGGAGCTGAGCTCGAGCATCACTGGGTTACTAAGTAAATCACTTTGAGTGCAGATTCGCATCTGCTCTCAGCCTGATGCTACTTCAGGTTGGCTTATCTGCTCCCCAAAGCTATGGGGCGGTGCAGGCAGCCAGATCGATGTCTAAAAATAAAAAATACCCTTCCCTGTCCTCCAACAGAACCCTCCCTCTTTTGGGAAGTGTCCCTTCTTCCTGGCTCCACAGTGGCCCAGGTCTTATCCCTGGGTCGCTAAGGAAATCAGCTCCGTCGCCTGACCAGAATCACCCCTCCGGTTCACTGGGTGCCAATTAGCTCATTTGTTCTGTTCACACAAGGTCCAAGGGGTTCCAGGCTTTCAGATCCCCAGCAAATAAAACTTTCTTGCCTGCTTGCGGCTCCAAGTGGCCATTTTATTTTATTTTATATTTTCTTCTTAACCACGGGGCTCAGCGGTCTGTGCCAACCACCACTGGCAGCCTTAAAACTCATGATTCTCCAACGTTCCATCCACACCATTGATCCGCGCAGATAGATGTCCCAAGCTTCTCACTCCATGCATGGACAGCACAGATCCACGGACAGGACCCCATCCACAATCCGCCGTGCTCTGGGAGCTTGCAGTGTGTGCCCTCCTACACTAACGCCATCTTGGCCCCTCCTCTATATAAATATATTTTAAGAGGTGCTTAGATTACCCAAAATATTACACGGAACCCACTAGGATTCCCATGTTGCCCACCTCCCACACCTCCCACCACATCCCACACAAAATATTTGACTACTCTAAAATCTTAAGGATTTTCTACAGTTTATATCTATGCTTTATTTATAAATTTATTTTAACTACTTAATCCCTTTGCAATTTCACGTGAATTTTAAAACTAGCTTCTAAAATTTTCTACTCAAAAATACCTTCTGGATTTTGAATGGAATTATATTGAATCAATAAATCAACCTTGAAAGAACTGACATCTTGGCAATATTGTGTCTCTTGATTCATGAACACAGTACATCTCTCCATTTATGTAGGGCTTCTTTAATTTCTTTCAGCAGTATTCTATATATTTTAGTTTCAAGGACTTTGCATATTTTGTCAAATATATCCCAAATTATTTCATATTTTTGAAGGTGCCCCTAATGTTACTTTTTTTCATATAATTTTTTATTAGTGAAGTTGTGCTAACACATGGGATAACATGGATGAATCTTGAGGACTTTATGTTGAGTGAAGCAAGCCAGGCACTGAAGGACAAATATTATATAACCCCTTTGATATGAATTAAGCAAATTGAGCTGACTCAGAGAGCTAGAGTCTGGAAGATAGGTTTACAAGAAATAGAAATGGAGCAGGATGTTGTGAGACAACACCCATATGGGCCAGATCTATGATAAGGTGGAAGTGAGTAGTTGTGCAAGAAGGGTATGACAGGGGTGTAGTAATACTAATGGGTTAGGTGGTACAATCTTGACAGAGGTTACGGTGGGGAGAATGGGTTGGACAGTCCATGGAACTGGAAGGAGGGTTGGGTGAAGGGCTAGCTGAACACTGAGGATTGGTGGGTATGTGGTTGAAACTATAATGTTGAGAAATCTCTTTTGACAAGGAAGGGTTACTGGTTTAGGAAGTTGGATGGGAGTCATTCAGGACAGGTCACACCTGGGGCAGTCTTCTAGAAAATGTGTGAGTGATCATTTTGTCATAGTGTGTTGTATCAGTGGGTGGAGACCAACATAATGAGCAGGAAGGAGTTGGACACCCATCCTGGGGAGACACAATTTGTTCTCAAACAGAGGGGTGGGTGTAATTCCAAAGTATGGATGATTCCATAGTCTGTGAGGACAGACTAGTGTGTCAAGGCCTCAGTGTTGTTGTAAGTATCTATGAAACTTGTCCTTCAAGGAGTGAAGCCTGGTGGTTGCCATGGGCCCCAAAGAGAGGGGAAGGGAGGAATAAAATAGATGGAAAGGGGGGTATTTATGGAGCAATGGAAGTGTTCTGCATGATCTTGCAATGATGGATACAGGCCATGTTAAATTTCATCTAAAATTTATAAAAGTGTATCATCTAAAATGTAAACCATAAGGTAAACCTTTGACCATGGATAGTAGCTATGTTTTAATATTTGTAAATCAGTTGTAACAATTGTACTATCCACATATAGAAAGGTTATTGATATGGGAAGGGGGAGAAAGGAAGATGATGTTGGGTATATAGAAGTCCCCTAAATTCTTTATGTGACTTTACATGTAACCCAAAACTTCTTTGAAGACAAAATGAATAAAAGTAAGACACTGGGAAGAAATGGAAGAAAATACCACTGTACATACAAGACAGCAGATATTACAGTGATGAAAGGTAAAAAGTCAAAAATTTTTTTAATATTTTTCATTTTTTTAATATCCCAATTTTTAAATTTTAGTTTAGTTTAATTTTTCTAAATTATTATGTATTTTATCTCTTATGTTTAAATGTATCATTATTATTTCATTTTCCTATTAATTGTATTTGCTAATATTCTTGGCTTCATTTTTGAAGATGTTTTGGAACAGAAGGGTTACATCTGTAGCAGGGGAGGATCATTGGTGTGGGGTATCAGTGATAGGGGAAATAATGGGAGGAAGTTCACCTCAGCATACATATAAATATATATATGTGTGTTCAAATGATCATAAGGCATTGCCACAGTGGGTGGAGATTCACAAAATAACTGAAAGAATATTGAATTCCCATCCGGGGGAGCTCTGTCACTTTCTCTAATGTAACAGCAATAATCCCCCAACCACAGAATTACTAGTGAAGGACAGTTGATTGATGGGCCCTTGATATTGATGACTATGCTTATGAGCCTTTGCTCTTGAAATTGCATGTTAGCCTAGTGTTGTGATGTGCCTAAGAGTTACCTCCTGAAAGCCTCCATGTTGCTCAAATGTGGCCTCTCTCTAAGACAAACTCAGCATATAATGCATTACCTCTCCCCCTCCCCCACATGTGGTACATGACTCCTGGGATGAGCTTCCCTGGCACTGAGGGATTAGTACCAAGCACCATCTGGTGATGAAACTGGAAAAAGAATTTGAATAAAAAGGGGAAAATGTAAAGACAAATGAGTTTATATGGTTAAGAAACTCCAAAGTGAGTTGGGACATCATCAGAGAGGCAATGCTTATGCACTTCTCAGCAGGATCTCCTAGACTGCCAAAGTAGATAGTACCCCAAATACTGGGGATCCTGAGGGCTCTGGAGACACACAGGTCCTATGGTTATGGCTGATAGCTCTGGAATTTGGTGCTCTGACAGTGGGCTCTACTTTGGAGTTTGTGCTCCCAAGTGTGACAGAGTTGGACCTAGTTGTGAATTCTATACACGTGCCTCTTCTGTCCATTCTAGTTGAACCTATTGTTGGTGCTGGAGTTGGTAGGTGTACATCCAAGAGTCTTGAACCCCTTGTCCATGTGCCAACTTGACCCTTAACCTCAGTGGAGTTGCAAAACCTTCTCTCCAGTTCATTGGACTCAACAGGACAACTAACAAGGAGGTGAGGATGGACAACTCCTATGCCAAGGAACCAAGAGCGTCTACAACTGCAATCAAGGGAGTCCCATCATCCATATGGGATTGAAGCCTCATCTCAATTAGAGCTGTATTGGGCATCACCATCTCAGAATCCGCAGGATTGGGGAATAAATGATGGGCTACAGTGGACTTACTGGTATTTCACTATATACTTATTATGATTCTAACAATGGAAAAAAAATATCATTGATGTGGAGGCAGTGGACACTGGAGGTGCTGAAATCAGGGAGAGGGAAAAAAAGATGTAATGTAGGAGTATTGGGGACTTGAAATTGTCCTGAATAACATTGTAATGACAGATACAGACCATTATATATCCTGCCATAGCCTACAGAATCGAGTGGGAGGGAGTGTAAACTACCATGCAAATTATAATCCATGTTTAGTGTTAACATTCCAAAATATTTTTATCAATTGCAATGAATGTACCACACTAATGAAAGAAGGTGTTAATGTGGTTAAAATGGGATTTGTGGGGAGTGGGGCATATGGGAATACCTTATATTTTTTATGTAACTTTTTATGTAATCTATCATTTTAAAATAAATAAGAATATATTTAAAAAAATAAAAAATAAACAAAAAGCAAAAAAACAAAATGTAAGGAACTCCCACACACCCCACTTCTTCCTGAACTCTCCCCATCAACAACATCTTTCATTAATGTAGTATATATGTTACAATTGATGAGTACACATTGAAGTATTGCTACTAACCATGATCTAGAGTTTACATTATTATTTGCACTTTGAAACACATAGTTTTGTAGGTTTTGACAAAATGCAAACTGGCCTTTTTCTTCATCACAATGTCATGTAGAATGATTCCAATGTTCCAAAAATAACCCATGTTACACCTATTCTTCCTTTTCCCACCCCTCATAACCTTTGGTTACCAATATCATTATATCAATGTTACACATTCTTCCATTACTACAATAATAAGTCTGTTTAGTCCATAGTTGCATTCCCCCTTATGTTTGTTCATTCCTCAATCCTGAGGATTTTATGATGTTAGTGCCCACTCTGCTTTTGATGGAGAGGGAGCTCAGATCACATGGGACAAATGGATGGAAATGTCTTGATTGCATTTGCAGATACTCTCTGTTTCTTGGGATGGGTGTTGCCCATCATTATACTTTTTGTTGTTGTTCTGGGCAAGTACAACCAACTGGAGAGTAGGTGTTGGTTGCAACTCTGCAGAGATTCAGGTCTCAAAAAGCATATGAGCAGTCAGAAGATTAAAGACTTTGTGATATATATTTAATAAGAATAGTGCTAATTATAGGTTCAAATAAAAAAGGCAGAAAAACCATGTGAAGGAAAATTTAAATGAGTCTAACTCTGGTACATTGGGGAGATAAGTTGTCATATATTCCAAGGTAAGACCCACCGAAGGGGTGCCAAATTCCTGCAGTTGTCTGCCCCTGCCTATAAAGTCTAGATTCTCTAGATCCCTCAGGTTCACCCCTGCTTGAGGCTTTGTTTGTTGTGGCAGTCAGTGAGAACCTCCTGTGATATGTATAAGTGTAATCTCTGGAATGACCTCTCAACTCACTTTGAAATCTCGTAGTCATAAAAACTCATTTATATTTAATATTTTTCCTTTTTGTTAGAAGTCTTTTTCCAAATTAACTGCTAATTGGTGCTTGATAATAATCCCTCAATGAAAATCATCCCTGGGAGTCATTTTCCATGATGGGAGGAAGGTATTGAGTTTATATGCTGTGTTTGGCTTAGAGAGATGCCACATTTCAGCAACACCGAGGCTTTCAAAAGGTAATTCTTAGGCAATATATATTACTAGGCTAAGTTTCAATTTTGGAAGAACAATATTCATAAGTACAAGCATCAATTTCAAGGGCCTAGTGAATTGGTCTGACTTCACTTGCTAGGCATTGCCCATGTACTATAGAGATTCCTTGCCACTCTAATTGTGAATACAGCAAGACTCCACGGAAAAGGAATTCCATATTCTGTTGGTTAATTGGGTCTCCAAATAATATGATTTCATATGATTTTTTATTTCAATCTGTTAATGTGGTGTATTATATTTATTGATTTTCTTATGTTGAACTATCATTGCATACCAGGGATGAAATCCACTTGCTCATGGGATATAATTTCTTAGATGTGTTGTTGAATATGATTAGAAAGTATTTTGTTGAGGATTTAGCATCCAGGATGATTAGAGAGATATCGATGTGTAGTTTTCTTTTCCTGTGGCATTTTTATGTGGTTTTGGTGTGGGAGTGATGTTGACATTATAGTATGAGTTAGACAGTGTCCCAGTACTTCTAGTTTTTTTGGAAGAGTTTAATCAGTATTGGTATAAGTGCTTTCCAGAATGATTGGTAGTATTCCCCTGTGAAGCCATCTGGTCCTGGGCTCTCCTCAGTTGGGAGATTTTAGATTGGTTACTTCTGATTGGTCTATTTAATTCATCAATTTTTTTCATCAATGTAGGTAGCTTGTGTGTTTCTAGAAATTTGTCCATTCCATCTACATTATCCATCTTGTTAGCATATAATTTTTCAAAGTATCCTTTTATGATACTCTTTATTTCTGTGGAATCAGTGATAATATCCCCTCACTCATTTTTACTTTATGTATTTGCATCTTCTCTCTCTTTTTCTTAGTCTAGCTATAGATTTGTCAGTTTTATTAATCTTCACAAAGTACCAGCTTTTGGCTTTGCTAATTTTTTTCTAGCATTTTTTTATTCTCAATTTCATTTAGCTCTGCTCTTATCTGTTATTTCCTTACATTTGCTTGCTTTGGTATTAAGTTGTTCTTTTTCTAGTTAATCCAGGTGTGCAATTAGTTCTTTGATTCTAGCTCTTTCTTATCATAGGAATTTTTGGCTATAAATTTCCCTTTCAGCACTGCATTTGCTGCATACCATACATTTTGATATGTTTTATTCACATTCCAATTCATTGCAAGGTAATTACTGATTTCTTTCATAATTAATACCTTACCAATTGATTGTCTAGAGTGTGTTATTTAACTTCAATATCTTTGTGCCTATTCTGGTTTTCTGCCCCTGATTAATTTTCAGTTTCATTCCATTGTGGTCAGAGAAATTATTTGTATAATTTCAGTCATTCTTAATTCATTGAGACTTGTTCTGTGACCTAGCATGTGGTCTATTCTGTAGCCTAATCAATGTGTGCTCGAGAAGAATATATATACTACTGTGTTTGGGTGTAATGTTCTCTGTATGTCTATTAGATCTAGATCCTCTAACAAATTATTCCCAGTCTCTATTTCTTTATTGCACTTCTGTCAAGATATCCTGTCTAATGGTGATAATGGTGTATTAAATCCTCCACTATAATTGTAGAGGCATTTATTTCTCCACTTATTTTTTCCCATATTTACCACATGTATTTTGGGCCACCTTGGTTAAGTGCAAAAATATTTATGATTGTACTTACTTCTTGATAGATTACTCCTTTTATTCATATATAGGTTCTTTCTTTGTCTGTTACAATAGTTTTGCACTTGACATTTATTTGTACAATATTGGTATAGCTACTCCTATATTTTTATGTTTGCTGTTTTATATTTTTTATTTTTAAAGATTTAGATTACATTAATGTTCCATAAATAATATAGTATATTCCCATATGCCCCATGCCCATCTCCTCCCACACATTCCCACATTAACAACATGCTTCATTAGTGTGGTACATTTGTTACAATCATTGAAAACATATTGAAGCATTGCTGCTAACCATGGGCTATATTTTACATTTTAGCCTACATTTTGTCCCACATAAATTTGTAGGTTATGACAAAATATATTATGCCCTGTATCCATCATTGTAATATCAGGCAGGAAAATTTTAATGTCCCAAAAATTCTGTCATATTACTCCTATACAGACCAGGAAGAGGGAAAGTGCTCTCTCAGCCTATAGGGGCAACAGCAATTACTTTTGGCCTGCATGGCCTAGATTTTTGGACACCTGTGGCTCCATCCCTACCCCCTAATAGCATAGGAAGTTGGGGTTGTTTGCTCAGCTTCTCTGGGCATCTGCAACCACTTTCAGCCTGCTCAGACTAGATTGATGAACACCTGTGGCTCTATACCCATGCCCTGATGGGGCAGGAGGGGAAGAAGTGTTTCCTCAGCCTCTCTGTTCAACAGCAGCCTCTTATGGCCTGCATGGACAAGATTATTGTGCACACATGTGGCTCAAGCTTTGCCTCTTGCAAGAAGGAGGAAGAGGTACAGTGATCCCTTGGACTCTCTGGCAACTGCAATCACTTTTGTTTTGCACAGATAAGATTGTTATGCTTACCTATGGACCCAGCCCTGCCTCTGGCAGGGGAGGAGGCAGGACTCAGTATTTTGACAGCCTATCTGGGCAACTGCAGTCAGTTTTGACCAGCATGTCTTAGCTTGTTGCCCACACATGTGGCTCCATCCATGCTCCAACAGGTAAGGAGTTTCTTCTGTCTCTTGAGGCAACTGTAGATGATCTTGGCCTGTACAGCATGAATTACTGCATGTTGCTGTGGATCCATCCCTTAACCTGGCAAAAGAGAAAGTTGGGAAAATTTTTTCATTTCCTGGAGCAATTTAGGGAGCTTCAGCTTCCATGGTTTACAGTACTAATTGGATCCTTGGCTCCTATTAACAACCAGCAATGAAGAAAAGTGCAAGAAACAGATGAAAAAGCTGAAAAAAATCCTCACATTGGCTAAACATGAGCCATTGTAATGTTCCGAATTAAGGTGCACGTATCAAAGATGGGCTATAGCACAAAATGAGTCAAATAGAATGCCCTTAACTAAAAAAAGAAACTGAACCTGGAATAAAAACATAGAAGAGATAAAGAAAAGACTAGAAAAAATAGAACGGGATCTCAGGGAACTAAATGATGGCAAGAGGCATGCAAACATATGTGTCATGGGTGTCCCAGAAGAGAAGGGAAAAGGGGCAGAAGGGATATTTGAGGAAATAATGGATGAAAATTTCCAAACTTTACAGAAGGACATAACTATCCATGTCCAAGAAGCAAATCATACTAAAATCCAAATATATCTGAATAGACCTACTCTGAGACACATACTAAATCAGAATGTCAAATTCTAAAGTTAAAGAGTATCCTGAGATTCTTGAGAGAAAATGATTCATAACATAAAAGACATGTCCAATAAAATTAAGTGCTGTTATCTCATGAGAAACAATGGGGACAAGAAGATTGTGATATGATATATTTAAGCTACTTCAAGAGAAAACCTGCTCACCAAGAATCTTATATCTGGAAAGATTGTCCTTCAAAATGAGGGCAAGTAGAGAATATTCACAGATTAACAGAAATAGAGAGAGTTTTTACCCATGAGGCCAACTAATCAGGGAATACTAAAAGGAGTGCTATGCCTGAAAATAAAAGACAAGAGAGAGAGGCTTGGAAGAGAGTCTAGAAAGTAAGGTTATAACAGTAAAAGCAACAAAAATTTTAAAAAGTGTGGTGAAAACAAGATATGACAGATTAAAACCCAAAGATCAAAATAAATTTAGAACTGCCTTTACAGCAGGAGTTTTTAACCAGGGATCCATGTACCCCCAAGGGGTCTGTGGAAAGATTTGAGGGCATCTATAAGTTTAAATAAATGTTGAATAATTCTAAAAATTAATTTAAAGACATGCTGATGTTGAGTGTCATAAAATTATCTGCTGCTACATTCTGAGAAGAGGTCGGTAGTAGTTTTCACCTGACTGACCAAGGTTTCCATGATAGTAGCTTTCACCTGACTGACCAAGGGATCCATGGTACAGAAAAAGTTAGGAATCCCTGCTTTACAGTAATAACATTGAATGGTAATGGATTAAACTTCCCAATCAAAAGACACTGACTGCCGGAATGGATAAGGAAATATAAGCCATCTACAGGAGACCCATTTGAGACCCAAGGATACTAATAGATTGAAAGTGAAAAGCTGGAAAAAGATATTTCATGTATGTAGTAACCCTCCCCCACAAAAAAAAAGCAGGAATAGCTAGATTTATATTGGATGAAATACACTTTAAAGGAAAAGTTATTATTAGAGCTAAGGTAGGTCATTATAAACTAATAAAAGTGGAAATATTCTAGGAAGAAATAACAATCATAAACCTATGGGCACCTAACTAAGATTCCCCAAATTACATGAGGCAAACCTTGAAAAAACTGAAGGGAGAACTAGATGTCTCTACTATAATAGTTGGAAAATTCAATACACCACTCTCATCATTGTATAGACCATCTGGGCAGAAGATAAATAAAGAAACAGATTTTGAAAAACATAAAAGCAAAATAAACCTAATGGACATATACAGAACATTGCACCCCAAAACAGCAATATATATCTTAAGTGCTTATGAATCTTTCTCAAGTTAGATCATATATTGGTTTACAAAGCAGATCTCAATATAAAAAGACTGAAATTATACAAGGTAATTTCTCTGAATGTAGGGAAATAAAGCTGGACATCGTTGGCAGGCAGAAAATGGGAAAATTCACAAATATATGGATATCAAACATCATACTCTTAATCTGTGGGTCAAAGAAAAGATTGCAAGAGAACTCAACAAATATCTTGAGAAGAATGAAAGTGAGAACACAACATATCAGAACCTATGTGACATAGAGTAAAAACTGTTGAGAGGGAAATTAATAGCCCTGAAGCATTACATTAAAAAAAAAAGTGTTAAAATAAATTATATAACTACACAGATAGAGGAACTAGAAAAAGAACAGAAAACTATCCCCAAAAGAAGTAGAAGGAATGAAATAAAGACCAGAGAAGAAACAAATGAAACTGAGAACAACAAAAAAAATTGAATTAACAAAGCCAAAAGTGGTTCTTTGACAGCAAATTTGACAATCCCTTAGCTAGACTGACAAAGAAGAAAAGAGAAAGCGTAAATAAATAAAATCAGAAATGAAAAGGGGAACATTACTACCTACCCCACCAAGATAAGAGAGATTGTAAGAGAACAATATGAACGAATGTATGACAACAAACTTAAACATTTATGTGCTTCAAGAGACTTTGTGAAGTTGGAAGGGTAGCCCACGCAATGGGAGAAAATACTTGGAAACCACCTATCTAATAAGGGTTTGATTTCCATGCTATATAAAGAGATCACACAATTCAACAATAAAGGAGCAAGCAATCCAATTAAAAATGAGCAAAAGATTAGATAAACATTTCTCCAATGAGGAAATACAAATGGCAAAAAGCACATGAATAAATGTTCACTAGCTATTAGGGAAATGCAAGTCAAAACTGCTATGAGATATCATCTCACAACTCTTAGAATGGACATTAGTTTAAAAAAATCAAGAAAAAACATGTGCTGGGGAAGATGTGGAGAAACAGGAATTCTCCTTCATTGTTGGTGGGAATGTAGAGTGGTGCAGTCTCTGTGGAAGACAGTTTGGCAGTTCCTCAGGAAACTAAATATAGAACTGCCATTTGATCCAGCAATTCCTCTATGAGGAAAAGTTCATTTTCAGAACAACTGAAAACAGTGAGGTGAATAAACAATTGCACCCAATGTTCATGGCAGCATTATTCACAATTGCCAAAATATGGATACAACCCAAGTATCCATAAACCAATGAATGGATAGACAAAATTTGGTATATACCTATGATTAAATTCTGTGCTGCTGTAAGAAGAAATAAAATTAGGGCACACATCATAACATAGATGAACTTTGAGGACATTATGCTAAGTGAAATAAACCAGACACAAAAAGACAAATTATGTGTGTTCTCATTAATATGGCCTTAATATGAAGAATAAAACACATGGAGTTAAAACCTTGAGTATGAGTTACTATGAGATAAGATCATGCCTGGTTTATAAATGACATTGTGGCTGAAAGAGGTAGTCTAGGTAGGTAAAAGTCAATTAATGAAAACTAGAGAATAATCTAGGGACTGAATAATGAACGTGGAGGTGGATGAGAATTGTGATTAATAGTACAAATACAAGAATGTTCTTCTATGAACTAGAGGAAATGTACATCAATATTACAAGGTGGTAGGAATATAGTGATATATGAGAAAAAGTCAATTAATGTAATTTAAGGACTATAGTTAACAGCAATATTGTAATATTCTTGTATCAATGTCAAAGAATATACTATATTAATACTTAGATTCAATAACAGGGGTATATGTGAGATTTCCTTTTGGAGTAAGGAAAATGTTCAAAGGTTTACTGAGATGATGAGTGCACAACTCTCTGATGAAAGTGAGACCATTGAGTGTGCACATTAGATAGAATGTACAAAGCATGAGGCTGTACAATATGGTAAACCATGTGGTTAACAGCACAAATATGAGTGTTCTCACATGAAGTCTAACAAATGTACAATACTAATAAATAGTGGTAATAATAGGTTGTGTATGAAAAAATATGCCAAACATATATTATTTACTATAGTGGTAATTACGTGATCATGTTCTTTCATAATCTGTAACAAATGTTCCACAACAAAGTAGTATTGGTGGAGGCAAGATGTATGGGAATTCTGCACATTATGCATGATTATTTTGTAAGGTTACAAGTTCTCTAATAAAAATAAAACTTGTGGGATGCAGTGAGGCCAGAGGTGATAGAGAAACATATAGCCCTAAATGCTCATATTGAAAATGAGGAAAGGTAAAAATCAAGGACCTTACTGCATACCTGGAGGAACTAGCAAAAGAACAGTGAACAGATGCTAGGGTGAGCAAAAGGAGGAAAATAACAGACTAGAGCAGAAATAAATGAAATTGAGAATTAAAAAAATCAATGGAGAGTATTAAAACCATAAGTTGGTTATTCAAAAAGATTAATAAAATTGAAAGGTCTTTGGCTAGACTGACAAAGAAAAAAATAAGAAGATGCAATTATCTAAAATCAGAGATAGGGGGCATTACTACTGAAAAACAGAAATAAAAGGATCATAAGAGGATATTATGAACAATTGTATGCCTATAAAATCAACAGCCTAGATGAGATATACAAATTCTTAGAAACACACAAACAACCTACACTGACTCTAGAAGAGGTGGAAGACCTAAATGTACAAAATAGATGTAAGGAGACTGAATCAGTCATCAAAATATCCTAACAAAGAACATCCAAGGACCAGATGGCTTCATGGGTGAATTCTGCAAATCATTCCAAGATGAATTAATACCATTTTTTCCTGGACATTTCCAAAGAATTAAAGAGGAAGGAACACAATCTGGATCATTCTGTGGGGCCAGCATCACCCTTGTTCCAAAGCTAGGTATAGATATTACAAGAGAAAAAAATTGCAGGCCATTTAATCTTATATAGCTGCAAAAATCCTCAACAAAATGCTTGAAGTTTGAATCCAACAGCATATCCAGAAGAACTGGAAGCAGGAATTTGAAAAATCATTAGCACACCAATGTTCAGAGTGGAATGATTCACAGTTACTAAGAGATGGAAGCAACCGAAGTGTCCATCAACCAATGAATGGATAAACAAAATGTGGTATATACATAGCCACAAAGGAATAAAGTCCTGGTACATTTGACAACATGGATGAACCAGGAGGATATTATGTTGAGTGAAATAAGCCAGATGTAAAAAGTATTTTATGACCTCACTGTTATGAACTAATTAAAATAAGCGACATCATAGAGTTAGAATCTAGAATATAGGTTACCAGCAGATAGGTTGGCATTAGACAATGGGGAAATGATGCTTAACATGAACAGAATTTCTATTAAGGCTAATGGTAACACAATATTTTGGGTGTAATCAACAGACTGAACTATAAAGATGAATGTGGTTAAAAGGGGAAACTTTAGGATGTATATAGTACTAAAATAAAAATTAAATTTTAAACAGGACTGTGCAAAACAGTGAACCCTCTTGTAGACAATGGGCTAGAGTTCACTGTATAAGAATTCCCTTTCATTAATTATAACAAATGTCAGATACTAATGTAAGGTATTAAAATTAGGGTGTTTTATGGGGAAAAATATACCTAATATAAATATGGATGATAGATAATGTTGGCATTCAAGAACTGGGTCTGTGAAAACGGTGCCACGGATGAGAAAGAAAGAATAAGACAAAGAGTAGAAAAACTGGGATCAGGGGCCCTCCATCCGATATGGAGAGAAGAGCCCAGCCACCTCATAAAGTGTGGCTTTTAATTGGCTTTAGAACAAAGAAAATGCATGTGCAAGGGCAATAGATACTTGACAGTTACAATTTACTGAAATTAACAAGTCTTAAATGTTAATGGCTCAGTTCCTCTTTTCCTTCCTGCAATTCACAGACATTGTAAATCTTACAAGCTCAGGATGTTTCCCAACCCAACTCCTATTAGCATGAGACTGGAGAGCTAGTTTATTACATTCCAAGGTGACCTTCTTTTCTGTCAGTAGTCATGGCCTTTAATTGAAACTCCATCATTTCCCCCTTTTTTATTAGTTAAAGCTCATAGGAACCATTATATAAGCTGACACAAGGTGACCTCTTGTCACACTTATCTTCTTCCATAGGCTCTTGTGAGTGTGCCTGTCTTAGGTTGTCCTCCTCTGAGAATCTTACCCGTCATTGACTACCAGTCAAGCTTTTGAGCTCTTACATGGAAGGCAATTTCATTAATATTTATGCTTCTTCAGGTTCCTTAAGTGGATATTTTTTGTTCAGATAATTAGTATTAAGATCAAGGGGTTATTAGTAGAATTTTTCTACTAAATAATGCAAAATTAGTTTTTCATGGCCAAGTTTCTTAACATAAATGCATTTATCTGGTCTAATTCTTCATTTTTTCTATGAATATATGTTATTACTCTACCCTTGACAATAAAAATGCATATAACAATAATTCCTAATCCAATCCAAAATGATATTTGAACTGTTTTTTGTTTCCACCAATGAAAGAGCTGCACCAGTGGTTTCTTTCAATTCATTTTGATACATGCTCAATGCCTTCTTTTGCAATTCAAAATATCTATAGAAACATTGTACTTATATCCAATCAAATGATTTTTTCACTTCCAAAGGAGTAATACAAAAGAACTTTCATTCCTATCACATTTAAGAGCTCTTAACATGTTTAAATTATAAATTTGATTACCCAAATGTATAATAGCTGTTTTAAGATCATTCATATGATTATTCAGTTCCATATCAATGTGAGACTGGCTATGCCACATCTCACTTGCATTTTTATGCCAGTCCTTAACATATTGTTGATTCTGGACTCCTTGATGCAGGGCTGTGCCAGAGACAGCTGCAGCAGTTATGATGCCAATCAGTCCCAAAATTTCTGCTATTAAAAGTCCAATCAGTCTCTTATTTCCTTTTAATTAATGGTCGAGGAGATGCCACAGGAACTAGGATTCTGGAAACTGCTACCAATGTCTGGTCATCTGAACTGGTAACCATAGTCCTTTACTTGTTCTTGCTATAAAAAGAGTTTGATTTTCCTGCAAATATGAATTCTTAAGACATATAAATAAGGAGCAATTGGAGCAATTAATGTTCCTTTCACCAAAAGTTACTTTTTCAATGATAAAACTATAGGATCTCGCACACATACTGTAAGAAATTGAGTTGATTTTCTTTTTAAAATAGTAATATTAGTTTTGCTGCTTGCCATTCAAAAATTGGAACAGTTCCCAAAAATAATTTCCACAAATAACTTTGAGTTTTGTTAAGTTTAGTGTCCCATGGTTGTGGGATATATCTTCCTTGAATTTTCCGATTTATCGAGCTGTTAGTAAATGCTGTATTACCAAAATTCCAGAAATAAGGATTACTGTCATTTGTAATTATGGTTGAATTATTAATGAACCAAGATATGGTTGTGTTTTTAATAGGTTTCGGTATCCCTATAAGGGCCCGATCCTTTACAATTCCATAGGAATCATTAAACAACACAACTTCTGTAAGCCCATGACAAATATGCCATTTGTCATTAAGTAGTCTGTTGTGAGAGGGACATGTAAGATTTACTATATTTTCTGATTTATATGGCAAAGAAGGGAAAATGAGAACATAAATTTGACTGTGATTTTTAGGTTGCATGCATACAGAACCATATCCAATACAAGTAGGGAAGTCTATAAAAGGTAAAGTTAAATTTTCTATAAGTTTCCCTTCTTCTTTTGGCTTTAAGGATAGTCATATATTTATAGGTCCTGGAAAATGGTGAGATTGGTTAAGATAAATTGGGTAAGACTCATCGCTCCAAGTTAACAGCTCTAGAGGAGGTGGGTTGGTTATGTATGCCCAATAAGTGTAATTATGGTGTGGTGTCTTACCTTGACCTAATACTTTACCTATAATTAATCCAATGTAAAACCACCATGTCCATAGTTTAAGTCTTGGCAGCATCTTCAACTCTAGGCTTGATTCTTCTAGAGGGGATCCACTGCTGTTCTCCTGTTTTTGTAATGATAAGAGCAAAACCTCGGCCCCAAAATTTTATCTCTCCTTTTCCCATTTATTGGTTGTTTAATTTTTCATTTTCATTCTTTTTATTAACCACCCATTGTCTTTTTTACTGCTGTGGTATTAGAAATTTGTTGTCTATTAAAAAATTTAAGGTAAGCAATGCTTTAGATAATTTGTCTTTAGCAGATTCTCCTCCATCTCCCCCTTTTTGTTTTTGTAACATAGATTTGATTGTTTATAAACATGGTTTAACTGTTATATTCCAATCTTTTATAGCATACATACATTCACATGCTTAACAAACCAGGGGACACACTGATATACTTGACTTATTGTTGGTTAGAGTTCTTGATAGATACAAGACAAATGTTAATATGTATATTTAGTTTAGTAAGCTTATACTGACAATTAGAAAGAGAAACATGAATAACATAATCAATTAAAAGATTAAGTTAATATTGAACAAACTTACAGAATGACAGATAAATAGAGCAGTTTTATATAGATATACTTATCAATATTTAGCTTTTAGCTGGGAAGTGTTGAATTAGCAACTGATACTAGAGTTTTGGTTGACTGTGTTTAGGATTAATTAATTTGATACTATAGATGCCAACTTGTGAGTATTTTGCTAATTCCTGAGGAAGGGGCCAGCCTCCCCAGGAAGGAACACAACACTCCTTGGGCAGTATATTTTAAGGTTTATGCATCAGTCCCTGGGAGAGTGGCCAGCTCCTCCAGGGAGGAATACAACAGCTTTTGAAATATACTTTATCTTTTAGAATTTTTACAGAACATCTTTGATGTGTTTATTATTTTAGTTTCCATTTTTTATTATTATATATAGCAGAGGTGGAGTAAATCACATAAACTTAAGTTAAAGCATCTGCCTTTGGGATTTTTAGGTAGAGAGGTAGTTTTATAAAATATTATTATACTTTAAAATAATTAAAATTATGATTAACAACAGTATACTTTTATTTAGTATTACAGTGAAACATTAAATTTTCAGCAATTTTATACACCTTTAAAGTATTTATATGAACTTTTTATTCTATAACTTTAATTGTTATAAAATTAGAACATTTCTTTTAATTGTACAACACTTTTAAATACTTCATTCAACTTATATCACATGAACTTAACTATTTTTTAGTATTTTACCTTGTTCTAGGTATAAAACTTGTTTCTTCAAGGCAATGTTAAGGTTAAAGTATAAGAAGCTATTTTGATAAAACACTTTCTTTTTTGCATACTGATTATTCAGGAGAAAAACTGTTAATTTTTAATAAAACAGATTAATGATTTGAGAAACTTTGAGAAAGAACAAAGCTTTGTTTTAATAGCTAGTCATTTTATCTTAGGATAAAATTACTTTCTTTTCTTTAATAATAAAATCACATTCTATATACCTTCCATACTTAAGTTACCACAGTAATTTTAGAAGTTGTTTCTAAGCAAACTTCTGACAACATACAATTACCATCAACATTAAACAAACTTGTTAGAATAATGATTTAGTTTGTTTATATCTATTTTTATTGTTTTAAATTAATACTCATATTTATTTATTAATATAAGCACTTATTTAATGTTGGCCATTTGAATAGAGCTCTTTTAATATTTTTTATTCATCAATTTAATATTGCCATCCAGAGGTATCAAAATATACAGATACTGAACAACCAGACAAACACAAAAGAAGTTACAACACATCAATAGAAACATATATCTTTGATTTCACTGCTTTTTAGAATTTTTCTGGAAACTGTATTGCTAAGTTTTCTTACTTTTCCAGTGGCTTATTTTTATTAGCTTCTATCATCTCACAGCCTTATCATCATGTTAGCAGTAGGAGGTTTATAAAGTTGCTGTTGGAACTGAAGGGTTAATATCCACAGCTGGAGTTGAAGAGCTATTAAAAGCTTGAAAAGTGCCCTAGGGATCCCTTCCTGGTTGCGATGGCAACACAAGCCTCAGTAGGAGGCTCTGGGTGGTCACTTTCAGAACATTCATAGTCATACAGGTGTAAATTGGCCTCAAGCTGATCAGAGACAGAATCTTCCACCTCTGCATTTTCAGAGGGCTTACTAGTTTCTGTTTGAAGAGGCTTAAGAGCCAGAGTAATAAGATGTTTAGCTGTCTCAGAAATGTGAGGAATATTCAAATAAGCTCTCCATTGGTATAATAAGTCTCTTCCCCATAAATTAAGTCCTATATCTGCAACATAAGGTTTCAGAGCAGCCTCTTGTCCTTCTGGACCTTCTACCTTAAATATCTGAGTACTCTGGTAAACATCTGTCATTGTTCCAATGCCAATGAAAACTGTAGGCACCTTTTGCAAAGTCCAAGCTTGTGGCCAGTATCTTTTAGCAATGATAGAGACGTCAGCCCTGGTATCCACCAATCCTAAAAATATCTTTCCATTTATTTTTATGGTAATTTCAGGCCTTTCATCTCCCAATTGCTGTTTGCCAATAACCTTTAGGCCTAATGAACCAAATTCCTTTGCACGTTTTAAAGGAGGTTTACTATACAGTAACAAAAAAAGTTGAGCCATGCTATCTCCTGATTCAATTTGATAGGGAGTTAAAGTTTGTACCAATAAACAAATTTTGCCATCAAAATCTGAGTCAGTGATCCTGGTTTGTACTAAAACACCTTGGGTCGTAAGACTGCTATGGCCAATAATGAAACCTACATTGTTTTCTGGGATAGGCCCTTTAATTCCTGTCCTTATTTTTTGTATACCAAATGAAGGTGTAATAAACTTAGTTTCAGCTGAAGGAAGATCCACAGCTGCACTGCCTTTGGTAACTGCCTTAAGTTCTGTTATAGGCTAAAGCGAGCTGCCCCATTGCCGACTGGATAGATTTGGGCCAGGTTGGGAAATGTGCTCATATTGTTTGTCTGAGGGCCTTGAGCGAGTCCCGCTTAGAAGTTTCCCAACTTACTAATGAGACTGCCATTTTTATGATATTTAGAATGGCATTCCTTGGCCCAGTGCAACCCCTTCTGACATATAGGACATACACGAGTCGGTATTGATCTATTATTGCCACTAGATGGAGCTCTTACACCAGTTTTGGCTTGGCAGTCTTTTTTCATATGACCTGTTTCCCACATTTAAAGCAATTTAAATTATTAATCATAGGACTATGTCCCTTTATAACAGCTGCAAGAAGGGTCATGTTATATGTATTAGACCCAATGTCTTGGCATGCTTTTATATAATCCTGTAAAGTACCTCTATTTGCCTTTATCAGATGCAAAGCCTTTTTACACTCACTATTAGCATTATCAAAAGCCAACATTAGAATAAGCATTTCTTTAAGATCAGACTGAGTTACTGTCTTGTTGACTACATCTTCCAGCCTTGCTACAAATTCAACATAGGGTTCAGTATTTCCTTGAACAATTTTTGAAAATGATTGTACAGCTTGTCCAGGGGTGGCGATTCATTGCCAGGCAGCTAGGCAGCACAATCAAACTTGTAGCAAAATCATCATATTGACCTTGTCAAAGAACTGCAGCCCATTGACCTATTCCTAATATTTGTTCAGCAGTAATAGGCACTGGTGGATTTTGCTGTTGATCAGCCCACCAAGTTTTAAATTGTAAAAATTCTGCTGAATTAAGAGCAGCTTGAGCTAACAAATCACAGTCCCAGGGTATTAATCTGTCTGCTTGTGCCATTCCTTGCACCAA
>JAKSZT010001534.1:32474-46607 GCA_026826555.1 Tolypeutes matacus | reverse complement strand
CCTCGGGGATTGTCAGCATCTACTGGAATTTGAGTTACTGTTACTGGAAAGGTAGAAAGGAGTTGCATAGACTCTGAATCTCCCTCTCTACTTCCCTGTGCTATACTTTTCGTAATTGAGGAGGATGGTGCTGGCACAAAAACAGAAACTTTAGGAGGGTCATCAAATGTTGTAGTAGATACCTTAGGAGGTGCAGATGCCAGTTCAAAAGACAATAAATCATAATTTGGAGCAGATGGCATAGCGACCTCTGGAAAAGCTCCATAAACTTCCTTTTTCCTTTCCTTCTTTTTATTAGACCTGAGTTTATCTGTTTTTGCCTGTTCATTAATTTTTTCATATATATTTTCATCAAAATCACCATTAGCTTGTTCTGCTATCGGTCCAGCAATAGCAGTATCCTCTTTAACATCTTCATTTTCATCATATTGTAAGGGTTCAAGAGCAACAGAAATAAGACTACACAAAGACCATACATGAAGGGGAATTATTTTTCCCTTTTGATAAACCCTTTTTAAAGCTTTCTTCACTAACTCCCAATGTTTCAGGTTTAAAATATCCCACCCTTGTGGCTGAAACCAATAACAACCTTTCTGTACAAGAGAAAAAAGTTCCTCAAAAGCCGAGTATTTAATAGTTACAATGGTTCTTTTTAATAAAGTTTTTAACACTCTAGAGTACTCTTCAAAGTTCGACTGCTGATTACCCATTACCCTGATGATTCCAAGGATGAAGTTTACCTTTTCTGTTTCTTTTTTCTTTTAAAACTGCTCTCAGGGGCTCCTTGGTCCGTGCACTGACTGAAAAAAAAGTTTCATTTTCAGAGCCCCACGCTGGGTGCCATACATTCAAGAACTGGGTCCGTGAAAACGGTGCAGTGGATGAGAAAGAAAGAATAAGACAAAGAGTAGAAAAACTGGGATCAGGGGACCCTCCCTCCGATATGGAGAGAAGAGCCCAGCCACCTCATAAAGTGTGGCTTTTAATTGGCTTTAGAACAAAGAAAATGCATGTGCAAGGGCAATAGATACTTGACAGTTACATTTTACTGAAATTAACAAGTCTTAAATGTTAATGGCTTGGTTCCTCTTTTCCTTCTTGCAATTCACAGACATTGTAAATCTTACAAGCTCAGGATGTTTCCCCACCCAACTCCTATTAGCATGAGACTAGAGAGTTAGTTTATTACATTCCAAGGTGACCTTCTTTTCTGTCAGTAGTCATGGCCTTTAATTGAAACTCCATCAAGAAAAATCTATTTTAATAATCTTTCATCAACTGTAACAAAGGTAACTACAGTTAAAAAAAAGTATAATTATGAAAAGTGCTATGATCAATTTTAACTAAGGTTCCATACCAAATGTAAGGTGTTGGTGGTGGGGTGCTGTGTGTTAATCCTGTATTTTATGCTTGATAATTTTGTAAACTCATAATTTCTCTAATAAAATAAAAAGACTCTACAAGGATATGTATGATGATGCCTTTGACCTAGGAAACACATGACTAAGATGTCAATGTTGGTCCCTGCACTAAGGGGGACAATCAGGCAGATTAACTTTCCCTTCTGGATCACCACCCACAAAACTTCTTCCAGGTCCCCATATTCCCCTCCCCATGAAAGCTTCTCCTTCCTGTTCAGGATGCCAGTTCAGCTGGCATTTCTCAGTAAATTTACTTAGAAAGTGCAGTCTGTTTCCAGTTACATTGTGAACATTTCCTACATTATCCTGTAGGATAATGAGTCAAAATCATGATAGCCCAGGCTTGCCTTGTGCTCTCTAGGCTGGTCTGCAGAGTGAGTGGTGGGGGCTGGGTCATAGGCATCTGGTGCAACTCTCTGAACAGCTGGATCCACCCTCTGGCAGGAGCCCAACTCCTGGCTATAACTCTATCCAGGTTCTGCTGGGCTAACTGGGAAACTTGTTCCTTTAGAAAGTATCAGACTGAACAAGAGACTGGAGATATAGTGAGAAACCCAGAGGCACAGCCTTAGCATTGCCCAGGACCTCCTGCCAATGAACTCACCCAGCTCCAAGGTCTGTAGGACCCCAGAACTTGCACACCTGTGTGGGAAGATCAGGACCCAAATCACAAAAGAACATCTTCATTGAACTCCACACCGTAGGCCAAGGAGCCCCTGATCCATTAACCCCAAAGTTAAGAATTCCCTCCCTTCCGCTGATTCATGACACAGCCCAGGTCCAGGCAGTCCAAGGGAGAGGGAGGGTTTGACAACCTGCTCTGAAGCTTCATGTTTGGTAAGGACTGCCTAAGAACCAGGAGCTGCCAACATGTGTGCATCCTAACCAGGGGACTGGTCACTCTTCAGGGTCCCATGAACAGAGATGCTGCAGATTTGCAGAAATATGTGCCTAGCCATGAACATCTGCCTATGTAGTACAGGAACAGGCCCTTTTAGAGTTATCTTACACACACAGCTGCATCCTGTTTACTCCCCTCACCCTCCTTTCCACCAACCCTAACAAGGGACAATGGCCAAGGAGTGTACAGGCTTCTGGTCAGAGCTCAAGCTGTGTTCCTGAAGAAGTGGGGTGCTAACAGTGCAGCAGATTGGGGTGGAGGTTCTCAGTCCCAGGGTGCTCACATCTAAAGGTCACCACTGGGGTCATGTAGTGACCACTCCACACACAATATTCTCTGCCATGGCACAGGATCATCCCCATGCAGGCACAGATGACCAAACCCTCCTCTGGCTCCTGCTACTTGGAATCCACCACCAATGGCCAGGGTGCACTCTGTCTGCACATCTACACATTCATCATGGTGCACCCAGCCTCAGATTTGCAGGGAGCTAAGTCAGCCAACTTCAGCTTTTGCAGTTAGAGAGGCTTATTTTAAAGGCTTTGGCCTATTCTAGCATTAAAACTACAGGCTGCTTTTCCCTGTTGCAGATCAACTGCAAAGAAGGGGCTGGGGAAAGCAGAGCCAAAAATGATGGAGAGTCTTGGGGCATTTTAGCATTTCAATTTGAAATAGCAAAAGACAGGAGCAAAATGATTGCAGGGGCTGGGTTTTCCACATTAAGCTGGTCATTGCTAAACCAAAGCTGTCTTTTCAAAACATTGAAAGGAAAATGAAGAAAGATAATCCAAATGTCAAAGTGTAAACAGAGAGTTATTCATGATTACTATATACCCTGTTAATTTAGGGGATGTGTCCCAAATTGTTTCCTATCTAAATATAATATATTAACATTTTCATGAAAAGTTAAAAAATATTCTTACTCTGATTAAAGTGGAGATTGGAACTTGTGATGTAAAGCTCCACTTCCTCCCATTTGGTGCCTACTTTGTTTGATGCTGACCGTTAAGTGGAGAAGGTCTGATCTTTGTCTTTGGAAACAAAAGGGGTCCAGGAGCAGGAGAGGCCCTTAAGGATCAATTACTGCCAGCCATAGGTAAACAGAAGCCCTGCATGTGCAAGCTCCAGAGCCAGGCTTGGTCAGGAACTGAGGAGTAGTTAGAGGCAGGCCAGGTCCCTGAGGCTATGAGGAGGGGCTCCCAAGCCTGTAGCTGGGGCAAGTCCCTTGTGCTGTTGGGCTAAGCCTGGCAGGGGATCTGATGGGGCTTCTTGGCTCAGTCTCCCTGTATCAGACATTCTTCTGATGACCCAGAGAAGGGCTTGTGTGCAGGTGATCTTGCAAGAATTCAATTCATTCCTTACAGCAGTTTTAGATTTACAGAAATATGGGAAGGTAGTACTGAGTACTACAGTACACCCCAAACCCAGGTCCCTATAATTGGTCTGCTGCACTAGTGTGGAACATTAACCAAAGTGCTCAGTTTGTTCAAATTTCCTCATTTTTCCCAAGTGCCCATTTCTGTCTCAGCCTCCATCCCATACACCACATGACATTTAGACATCATGTCTCTTTGGATTCTACTTGGAGCTGACAGTTTCTCAGAATGTCCTTGATGATGACCTTGATTGTTTCAAGAGGGCCAGTCAGGGACTTTATAGGAAACCCTCTATGGGGATATGTCTGATGTTCTCCTTGTGATTAGACTTGGGTTATGGGCTTGGGAGGAAGATCCCAAAGGTAAAATACCCTTCTGATCACATCCTATCAAGGGTGCATGCTGACAACACTACTTACCATTGAAGATATTGCCCTTGGTAAGATAAGATTTTCTAATCATTCAGAATTTAAATTTCAGCAATACATCAAGTGTTCATAGACTAGGCTAGAGACACTGGCCTGACCTTGAGGTATTAGTCTGGAATGGCAGCAGGAGTCCTAAATGGGGTCAACATTTGCAATTCCAGTGCCAGCCCCTGGCTTCTCAGCAGTTTAGGTCCCAGCTCTAGGCCAGGCAGACCTCACCTCCAGCAGGAAGTTCAGAGGAGGAAGACATAGCCAGGTGCATTGTTGTTGACATATATGATGGTGTAATGAGCTCATCACAGCCAGCTGCTTCCCCTGGGTGACCAAAATGTTCACAACTGATCAAATGAGTATCTTCTGTTGGTCTCTTTAAAATATGTCCAGAGTACGAAACTAAGAAAATAACATAGTCAAGGACAACCTAGCAATTTATGTTAGAAACCAGCTCCAGAAAATATGACACTCAAAAGCTTATCATTACAACCACCACCAAAGAGAGGGACATTTTTAAATTATAGTAGTTCTTAATTTTGAAAAGAAATAACCACTGAGTCCCTACAATTTTCCAGACATCCTAATATCTTAACTCAATGAATCAATGCATATTTTTAATCTCTAACAAATTATTAAACATTTCACATGAGAGTTAATGCAATGCAATTTCAACAAATAAAGAATATAAACAATTCTTTTAATTTATTTAGATATGATGTAATCTTTAGCTACATCTCTAATTCTTAATTTTACACACTACTTTTCTAAAGGATAATAGTGATTTATAAAAATAATCTGTGATGAAGGCCCCTGTCACTCTGATTTCAAAGTTAATGCCAAAACCCCTAACACATAACCATAATTTATACCATATGTCTTATTATCCATAGGAATTGGCTGATATAATTTTTGTGGCCACCCAGTACACATGTAAATTTGTCTAAGGGCAGGGAGATTCCTCATGACCAATGGTCTCTATCCCCCAGAGGGTTCTGTGTTTGGAAGATGCATGCCCAGTTTGAGGCTCCTTGCCCAAGAAAGGCCTGCATAGAACACAGACTGTGGGTACCTTGTGCTCAGCCTGTGGAGAGGAGAACAGGAAAATGATCTCAATCCAGGAGAGAGAGGAGCTACAAGATGACAGGAATTGGCAGTAAAGTTCCTTTGGGAAGGACCATTTACAAGAAAGAAGGTGTGTGTTAGAACACAGGGATTTCTCCTTTTGTCACCCTCCCTTTCACCAGTGCAAAGCACCCTGGTCAGGGTCAGAGTCATGCACCTGCATGCATTTGCATGATCAGCTGGCATTTGGCACAGTGGATGCCTAGTTGAATGGAAAGTGCAGCCCACATTAAGGAAGGAACAGTGAGAACACACAGCAAGATCAGAAGGACATAGGGTAGGGCAGGAAAGCAGGAGTTGGGGCTAGCTCCCAATGGTGCTAATGTTTTTTTAATCCCAATGGGGGTGGGGATTACCACCCCAAAGGTCAAGGTGGCCATCTGGAGAGGAAGATGGAGCAGGATGCAGCAGGAACTCCCAAGAAAGCCCAGCATTTGAATGTCATTCTGCCCACATTGCAGTAGTTAGGTGCCCAGAGGGAGGTCCAAGAATGCAGGAAGTGCTTCCTGCCTGGACTGTAGTCTAAGATCTTTGTTCCTGTTTAAGATGTAGCTGCAGGGGTCTCCCCATATTGATCCCACCTCAGAAAGGGTACACAGGGATTGGAAGGAGGATGTGAAGAGGAGTGTTTGGACGGAGGGTAGCAGTGAGAACTCCCTGCCTGCATATCGCTAATTATACAAACAGGCTGAACTGGAGTCCTAAATGATGTAGGCCCCCACATGTCAGCCCCCAAACTCAGGTGCTGCCTTCTGGGAGAGTAAGGGATTCCAAATATGCCAGATTATGTTTCTGCCATTTGGGAACATTTGGGTTTACATTAAGTTATAGAAGCATGATATTTCCATTTCTCACTCCCCTTCCTGGGTCTGTGCTTAGGTTCACATACAGCTCTAAATCATGTTTAAGCCACACAATCGACCACACAGCACCATTTCTCAAGAAGCCCATGCATTTGCAGTACCCTATGTGTCCAGTCACATGGCAAGGTATGAGCTGTGCAGGTGGTGGAGCTACCTCTGAGATACTGGTTTAAAAGACAGAGGATTAGACCTGAGGATGCTCTGAACATATGCCCAACACCTATCACTTGGTGGTCAGTGTTAGGGTTGACTTCTTCTATCATTATACTTGGCTCAAACTCCATTCACAGGTGGACCCCATCCTGAACTCTGAGGCCACCTCCTTAGAGCCTGTTCCTCCCTGTCCCACAGTTCCTGGATGGCTTTAGTCCCATCCAAGATGCCTGTCTACCTCCAGCACCCTAATTTTGCCATATAAAGATTAATCCTTAGCCACAAATGTATTGAACAATTTGAAGCTCTTTTTACCTCTGTTTGTGTACCCTATGGAGAATTAAGAAGTCAACTGACAAAAAAAAAAATAGCTAATTGTATTCATTTCAAACTTGCTCCACATTTTCTGATCTACTTCCAACAACTGCTTGTAGTGTTCCTACAATGTGTCATGTAGTCTGCCTAATCCTAGAAGTACAGTGGTGGTGATCGACAGAAGCTTCCATTCTAGTGGGAAGAAAGCCTCAAACTTTTAAACTAGTACCTCATAGAACCACCTTGCTCAGCTGCTTATTATGGCCCTGCCACATGCCAGGACTGCACAGTCATCTCACTCATCTCTGTTTTATAAATGAAGAAATTGAGGGGAAGGGAAGCCACATATTTGTCCAAGTCCTCATTGTGGGTATGAAGGTTAGGCTAATGTGTAAATTTGGCCAGATAATTGTGCCCAGTTGTTTGGTCAAGCAAGCACTGGGATAATTGTAATACAAGGACATTTATGGACTTGTATTAGTCACCAGTGAGTTTATTGCATAGATAGCTGATTACATTTACATCAATCAGGAAGATTGCCATTAGCAATGAGAGTCAATTTATCCAATCAGTTGAATCTCTTAAAAGAGGAAGTGATTTCTGCATTCAGAGAGAATTTTCCAGCTTATATTTGGATAGCCAACTTCTCCTGGAAACATGTCAAGTACCTTCATTGGACTTGCATTGGAATCCCTGGTTGCAGCCTGCCTGTGGAACCTGGACTTGTGCATCCCCATGATTACATGAGAGACTCTTATTAAGTCTCATATTATTGACAGATATCTCCTGTTGATTCTGTCTCTCTAGAGAACCATGACTAATACACCTGGTAAGTGTATTAGTTCTGCTAATACAAGTTCTACTTTAGAACTACAGCCTTAACCAGAGGTTCCAGTGCTCTCAAATACAATGACATTAAGGGAGAAATAGACAGTTCAAAATAATAGTTGGAGACTTCCATACTCCACCAAGAAAAATTAATACAGAGAGCACTGAGGGAAGATGTCAGAAGAGGAATTTCCATGGATAAGTCCCTCCACTAAAACAATTATTGAACTGGCAGAAATCACCGGAGTCAGCTATTTTGAAACTGGAGTCTAGGTGGAAACTGTGAAGCATCCATGGAAGAGTTGGAAGAAGAGGTTGGTAAATTGTGGTAAATATCCATGAATTTTACTATCTGTGTAGTGGTAACAATCCTCCATCCCCCAGCCATGTGGCAGGCTGCTGGGGAACTGAATACTGAGGTCATAGTGTAGCTTGCTTGTGCCAGGATGAGAAGACTTAGTCCTGCAAACTCAAGGGAAGTGTGGTCTGAGCAATTTTCACTGATTTTGATCATCTGTGCACACACTGGGAAGGCGACTATGATAGCAGCCATTGTAAGATCCCCTCAGGCAAGAGCAGCAGAAGAACCAAAAAGAGACAGTACCATTTTTAAGTCTCTTTTCCCTTTCCATTCTGCTTTTGGGAGAAAAATAGTTTGGAAAAGTCATAAGTTGATGTCTCTAGCCCTCAAGAACAATAGCAACAACAAGCACAACTACCACCAACCCTTGCAATCTCAGACAAGTGGGGAACTAGATATTCAGAGTTCCAGAAAACATAAAACTCAGAATGTTCAGGTGCCAAATAATTGCAAAACACACAAAGAAACAGGAAAGTACAGACCATTCACTGGATAAAAAGATTTGCCAGAAACCATCCCTGAGAAATCTCATTCTTTGAAATTCTTAGTCCAAGACTTTAAATCAACTGTCTTAGAAATTTTCAGTGATCTAAAGAAATACATATACAAACAAAAGGAATTAGGAAACATCTGGACAAAACACAAGGTTTGAAATTGCAATAAAGAATGAAAAAGATATTTTGGAGCAAAAAAAGTACAGTAATTGAAATGGAAAAGTCACTAGAAGCATACAAAAACAGATTTGAACAGGTAGAATAAAGAATTGTTGACCCCAAAAACAAGAAAATTGAAATGATTCAGTGTGTAACTCAGGGATAAAAATAATGAAGGAAAATGAACAAAGATAGAAGGTAATGTGAGTCACCATAAAGTATCACAACATATTTATCATTGAATTCCCAGAAAGACAAGATGGAAAGAAAGGGTCAGAAAAAGTATTTGAAGAAACAATGGCTGCAAACTTCCCAAATCTCATGAATGGCATGAATATCCACATTCACAAAGCTCAAGGTGCTCTAAGCAGGATAGACTCTAAGATATCTACAACAAGACAAATTATAGCAAAATTGTCAAAATCTAAATATAAAGAAAAGATTTTGAGAACAGCAAAGAAGAATCAACTTTTCAAATGCTAGGTATCCCAACATGATTAACAGCATAACTCTGATCAGAAATTACAAATGGCAGAAGTAAATGGGAAGGTATATTTAATGTTCTTACAAAAAAAAAACTGTCAACAAAGAACTCTATATCTAGCAAAATTACCTTTCAAATCCAAAGAAGAGGGGAGAGGGGCAGGATGGTGGCAGAGTAAGGAGCCCCATAAAACAGCTTGTCCTACATGACAGGTAGTATTCACTAAGATCTATCTGAAGCACCTGTTTGGGGGACACAGGAGACCAGAAGAGCATCCTGTAAAATCCTTGAAAGAATGGAATGAGATGATTGCTCAAACTGCAGTTAAGATTTGTGAGTAGACCACTCCATGCCATGTAAACTGGTGCCCATCCTCCACTGGCAGTGCAAACCATCTTGGAAGCTGTTCTGTGGCTGGAGTAAGAAACTCATTTCCCAAAATTGGGGGAGGAAGAGAATGTCATGCACTCATCTCAGTTACTGATTAGTAAATTTGGCTGGGTAAATTATAATCCTAAGAAAAGCTATAGTTTGAACCTATCCAAGTCAGAAAGAGGTTGGTAGCTGGTATTTTAACTCTGACCTTGTTCATGAGGGGAAGAAGAGGTGATTGGAAATCACAGTTATGGTAAAAACCAGCTTCTTTCCACCCAGATTGCATTGAAGTCCTAGCCTAGGTTCCAGCTCCATCACCATGGAGGAAGTTGAGGGAATCTGCACCAAGCTCTCTGGGCAACTTCAGGAACTTTCAGCCAGGACAGACTGGATATTCAAACACCTGGGATGTCTGACTATCCAGGGATATACTAGGATACAGGAGACTTGTGTTTCCTCAGACTCTCTGGGCAACTTCAGGAACTTTTGACCTGCACTCTTTGGACTGTTGAGAGCCTGTGACTCCATGCCCCTCCTAAATACTATAGGAGGGGACTGGTGTTTCCTCAGCCTCTCTAGGAAATGGCAGGCACTTTTGGCCTTCACACACTGGACAGTTTTGTGCCTTGGATACACCCCCCAATAGGATAGGAGTGGAGCAATGTTTCCTCAGCATCTCTGGGCCACTGCAGGCACACTCAGTCTGCATGGACTGGGCTGTTGGGGGCCTATGTCTCCACACCCACCCCACACTAGTATAGGAGAGGATCTGTATTTCTTCAGCTTCTCTGGACAATTGCAGGTACTTTCAGCCCTCAAAGACTTTGTCAGGGTTCTGAGTTTCCATCCACACCAATTAAAGGGCAGTAGAGACTATTCTCCCTGAACCTCTCATGGCAACTGGAGATGCTCTCAGCCCACATAGATTAGATTGTTGAGACACTGGTGGGTCCATCCCTAAATCTGGCAAGGGAGGAGGGGAGCCAGTGATACATCAGTCTACATGGGCAACTGTGATTAGTTTTGACATGGATAGCTCAGTTTGCTGCACACAACTGCAGCTCCATCCCTGCCCCAGCCAGGAGACAACAGGGTATGAAGCTTAATCAGTCTCTCTGGGCAACTGGTGTCAGTCTTGGTCTGCATAGCTTGGATTACTGCACACAGCTGTGGCTTCATCCTTATCCCTAGCAGAGCAGAAAGTTGAGAGAAGTTTCATCAGTTCCTGGGGCAATATGGGCAGCTTCAGCCACCACAGCTTACAGTACCAACTACAGCCTCAGCTCCTACTACACTACCAGCAAGGGAAAAAGGGCAAAAGAAACTTAAACTAAAGAGAGAAACTGTGCTCAGAATAAATACATCTTGTTAGCCAAATGCCAAGACACCAACAAAAAGTTACAACCCATACCAAGAAACAAGAATATATAGCCCAGTCAAAACGACAAGATAAGCCTCTAGATGACATAAAAGAGAAGAGTACTAATCGTAGATATTTAATCAAATCTCCTTAATAAATTGAATTAGATGACCAAAGAGATTAAAGATATTAAGAAGACACTGGTCGCTTATCGGCCTTTTGGCTAAGATCGAGTGTAGTATCTGTTCTTATCAGTTTAATATCTGATATGTCCTCTATCCAAGGACAATATATTAAATGGATTTTTGGAGTAGGGAGATGGAATAGGGACTTGCTCCATCCACTCCACGCACTGACCTGGTATTGCAGTACCTCCAGGAATGGTGCACCCCCTCAGGGGGATAAAGAAAAGAAGAAAAAAAAAGAAGATACTGAATGAGCAGAAAGAAGAACTTGAAAGCATACATAGAAAAATTGCAGAATGAAAGTCACAATAAATGAAATTAAAAATACACTAGAGGCATATAACAGCAGATTTGAAGAGGCAGAAGAAAGGATCAATGAGCTTGAAAACATAGCCCTTGAAAATGAACATAAAAAAGAACAGATAAAGAAAAGAATGGAAAAATTGAATAGGATCTCAGCATACTAAATGACAGCAAAAGACATGCAAACATATGTGTCATGAGTGTCCCAGAAAGAGAAGAATACAGAAAATTGGCAAAAGGAATATTTGAAGAAATTATGTTAGAAAACATAATTCTACCCTATAGAAGGATGTAGATATATGAGCCCAAGAAGCACAATAAATAAATCTGAATTGACTTACTTTGAGACATATAATAATCAGAATGTCAAATGCCAAAGACAGAAAGAATCCTGAGATTCTCAAGGGAAAAAAGATCCATCACATACAAGGGATACCTGGTAAGATTAAGTACTGATTTCTGATCAGAAACTTTGGAGACTAAAAGGCAGTGGTATAATATATTTAAGATTCTGCAAGAGAAAAACTGCCAGCAAAGAATCTTATATCTGGCAAAATTGTCTTTCACAAAGAGGGTGAGTTTAGAATATTCACAGATAAAGAGAAACTGAGAGAATTTGTAATCAATTGAATGGATTTTCAAGAAATACTACAGGGAGTGCTACAGCCTGAAAAGACGAGACAGGGGAGAGGGATTTAGAAGAGAGTCAAGAAATGAATATTATATCAACAAAAGTCACTAAATGTACAAAAAGAGTGTTGAACATAAAATATGAGTGATAAAACCCAAAGGTCAAAATTGGTGAAGGATAAACTGCCTTAATAGTAATAACATTGAATGTTAAAGGATAAAACTCCCCAATCAAAAGACACAAACTGGCAAAATGAATAAGAAAATATTAACCATCCATAAGTTGTTTGCAAGAAAATCACCTTAGACCTAAGGATAACAATAGTTTGAAAGTGAAAGGCTAGAAATTATATTCAGTGCATGTAGAAATAAAAAAAAAGCTGGAGAAGCTATACTTATATTGGATGAAGTAGACTTTAAAAGTAAAACTGTTAAGGCAAATACTGGCTAAACTGAAGGGAGAAATAGATGTCTCTACAATAATAGTTGCAGGCTTCAATGCACCTCAGTGCATTCTCAACATTGGGTAGAATATCTGGACAGAGGATCAACAAAGAAAGATAGAACTTGAATAATATGATAAATGGACTAAACCTAAAGGCATATAAAGAACATTCCAACCCAAAACAACAGGATATACATTTCCTCAAGTACCTATGAGTCTTTCTCTAGGATAGACCGTATATTGTGTCTGTAGCAATTTGGCAGTTTGATATAGTTATGAATTCCAAAAATAGATATTGGATTATGCTTGTAAACCTGTCTGTTAATCTGGGCATGATTAAGTTATGATTAGGGCATTGACTTGTCCACATCAGTAGGGCATTGAGCCCCACCCCTTGGTGGGTGGGGTCTCAAAGATAAAAAAACATGGCAAAGGGCAGAGTTGAAGTAGTTTTGATGTTGGACTTCTGATGAGCAAGGAGAGAAGGCCCTGGGAAAAGAGACGAGCCATTCACCTGACAGTTCACAGCTGGCCTTGTGGAGGAAACAGGAGCTGAGCCCAGAGAAAAATGGAGCCCTGGGAAGAGAGGAACACAAGAAGCCTAAACACTGACAAATGTCAGCAGCTGTCTTGCTCCAACACATGGCAACAGACTTTGGTGAAGGAAGAAACTTATGCTTTATGGCCTGGTAACTATAAGCTTCTACCCCAAATGAATACTCTTTATAAAGACCAACAGATATCTAGTATTTTCTATCGGTACCCCTTTGGCTGACTCATACAGGGTCACAAAGCAGATCTCAATAAATTTAACAAGATCAAAATGATACAAAGCACTTTCTCTAATCTTATTGGAATGTAATTGGAAACAGCAGGTGGAAAGATGGAAAATTCAGAAATATATTGAGATTAAGCAACACAGTCTTAAATAATCAGTGGTTCAAAGAAGAAATTGCAAAATAAATAAAAAATATATTGAGATGAATGAAAACAAAAACACAATGTATCAAAACCTATGGGATGCAGTGAAGGCAGTGCTGGGAGGGAAATTTATAGCCCTCAATGCTTACATTAAAAAAGAAGAAAAAGCTAAAATGAATTACCTAACTACACAGCTGGAGGAACTAGAAAAAGAAGAGCAAATTATTCCCAAATTAAGGAGAGGGAAAGAAATAACAAAGATCAGAGCAGAAACAAATGAAATTGAGAACAATAACAATAATAGAATCAACAAAACCAAAACTTGGTTCTTTACTTGTGATTCTACACCAACAAACTAGACAATATAGATGAAAAGAAAAAATTCCTATGAACATGTGAACAACATTTACCGACACTAGAAAAAAATAGAAGATCTCAACACATAAATCATAAGTAAAGAAATTGAAAGTCATCAAGTAACTCACCTATAAGAAAAGCCCAGGACCAGATGGTTTAACAGGTAAGTTCTACAAAGCATTCAAAGAAGATTTAATACCAATCTTACTCAAACTCTTCCAAAAAATTGAAGAAGAAGGAATGCCACTAAACTCTTCCTATGAAGCCAACATCACACTAATACCAAACCCAGATAAAGATATTACAAAAATGAAAATTATAGAAACATTTCCTTAATGAATATGGATGCCAAAGTCCTCAACAAAATACTTGTTAACAGAATCCAACAACACATTAAAAATTATTCATCACAATCAAGTGAATTTTATTCTAGGCATTCAAGTGTGGATCAACACAAGAATATTAAACAGTGTAAAACACCACATTAATAAATCAAAGAAGACAAATCACCTGTTTCTATCAAGTGATGAAGAAAAGGCATTTGACAAAATACCACATCCTTTCTTTATAAACATACCACAAGATAGGAATTGAAGGAAACTCTCTCAACATGGTAAAAGTCATATATGAAAAACCCACAGCTAATATTGTACTCAGT
>JAKSZT010001534.1:0-32374 GCA_026826555.1 Tolypeutes matacus | reverse complement strand
TTGTTCAATATAGTGCTAGACGTTCTAGCTAGAGCAATCATGCAAGGAAAAGAAATAAAATACATCCAAATCAGAAAGGAAGAAGTAAAACTTTTGCTATTACACAGATGATATGTTCCTATACCTAGAAAGCCCCCAAAAATCTACAAAAATGCTGCTAGAGCTAATAAAGGATTTCAGCAGGATGGCATGATACAAGATTAAATGCAAAAATTAGTAGTGTTTCCTTACACTGGTAATGTGAAATCTGAGGAGGAAGTTTGGGAACAAAAATCCATTTACAATAGTGACTAAAAGTATCAAATATTTAGGAATCAACTTAACCAAGAATGTAAAGCACTTTAATTAAGAAAACTACCATGTATTGCTAAAGGAAAATTTAAAAGGCCTAACAAAATGGAAGAACATTCTGTGCTCATGGATTGGGAGAATAAATATTGTTAAGATGTAAATTCTAGCCAAATTGATATACAGATTCAATGCAATCCTGAAAAAAAAAATCCACCAGCATAGTTTAAAGAAATGGAAAAGACAATTATCAAATTTATTTGGCAGCCAAATAAGTGAAAAGGAAAGGCAAAGTTAGAGGAGGACTCTCACTTTTGGACTTTAAATCATATTATCTAGCTAATGTGGTAGAAACAGCATGGTATGGGCATAAAGACAGAGACATGGACCATTGAAACTAAATTGATGGTTCAGAAACAGACCCCCTCATATATGGTTAACTGATTTTTGAAAAGGCTTTGAACTGCCCCCCAAACAGTGTCAGCATAATCTGTTCAAAAAATGGTTCTGTGAGAATTGGATATCCATATCCTTAAGGAAGAAAAAGAGCCCCTATCTCACACCTTATACAAAAATTAACTTGAAATGGGTAAAGACCTAAATATAAAAGCTAGAACCATAAAGCTGCTAGAAGAAAATGTAAGGAAACATCTTCAAGACCTGCTGGTAGGTGGTGCATTCTTAAACCTTACACTGAAAGCATAAGCAATGAAAGAAAATATGGATAAATGAGACCTGCTTCAACAGTTTTGTGGTTCATAAGACTTCATCAAGAAGGTGAAAAGGCAGCCCACTCAATGGGAGAAAACATTTGTTAACCATATATCCAATAAGAATTTAATTTCCTACTATCTAAAGAGATCATACTACTCAACAATAAAAGATGACAATTCAACTAAACAATTGGCAAAAGACTTAAATAGGCATTTCTCCAAAGAGGAAATAAAATTGACCAAAAAGCACATGAATAAAACGTTCAATATCACTATCTATTAGGGAAATGCAAATCAAAATGACAAAGAGATATCATCTCACACTGCCTAAAGTGGATTTTAAAAAAACAGAAAACAATAAGTGCTGGAGAGGATGTGGAGAAACAGGAACACTCCTTCACATGTATGTGAATGTAATATGGTGCACCCTCTGTGGAAGACAGTTTAGTGGTCCTCAGGAAGCTGAATATAGAACTGCCATATTAACCAGCAATTCTTCAACTAGGAATATATCCAGAAGAACTGAAAACTGATATGAACAGACATTTGCACACCAATATTCATAGCAGAGTTACTAACAATTGCCAAAATAGAAACAATCCAGTTGTCCAACAATTGATGAATGGATAAATAAAATCTGGTATATACATACATATAATAGAATACTATGCTGCTCTAAGAAGAAATGAAATTGGGACACATATGATAAAATGGATGAATCTTGAAGACATTATGCTAAGTGAAATAAGCCAGACAGAAAAGGACAAATAATGTATCATCTTACTAATATGAACTAAATACTAAAAATAAACACACAGAGTTAAAACCTAGAGTATAAATTATTAGGAGATAGGAAGATGGCTGAGAAAATGTACTGATGCTTAATTTTTGTAGAAGTTTTAATTAATTTGACTGTAAAAGTGTGTAAAAGGATAGAGTTGGCGCTAACACATTATAGTAAGTGGAACTAATGCATCTGGTTTATAAATGGTTTTGTAGTTGAAAAGAGTTGTCCGGGGATGTAAATGTCGATTAAAAGAAAGCTAGAGAATAATATAAGGACTGAATAATATAGTGAGCCCAGAGGTGGACGAGAACTGTGGTTAATAGTACAAATACAAGAATATTTTTTATGAACTAGAACAAATGTGCATCAATATCATAAGGTGGTAAGAATGTGGAGAAACAAGGGAAAAATACAATTAATGTAATCTATGGACTATAGTTAACAGAAATACTGTAATAGTCTTGTATCAATGACAAAGATGCATTGTATTAATTAGAGGGTGTTATGGAAAAAATATACCAAATGTATGCTATAGACCATAGTGGTAATAGTCTGATGATATTATCTCATAATCTGCAACAAATGTTACACAACAATGTAGTGTGTTGGTGGAGGGGTGTTGTATGTGAATTCCACGCATGTGCATGATTGTTTTTTTTCAGTTCACAACTTCTGTAATAAAAATATATTCAAACAATAGAGAAATTAAGAGACTTACAGATAATCAAAAGCTGAAAGATTTCACTATCAGAAAACCTGCCCTAGAATAAATACTAAAGGTAGGTCTTCAAGCTGTAATAAAAGGACAATAGACAATAACTCAGAGACACAAGAAGAAATAAAGTATATTGGAAATGGTATCTACGTCAGTAAATATAAAATCCTGTATTGGTTTACTTTTGCTTTGTAAATGGTTCCCTCATATGACTTAACAAGAAATTATGTAAAATAGTGTTTAAGTATATGTCAATGGCACACACTTCCTTGTAGGAGGGTTGAAGCTCAGGAAAATCTCTGTTTTATAACCAGCTGCTTACAAAATGAAAAAAAAAGCACAGATATCTCATGGAATAAATCCCAGATTTAACATTTTTAAATAATAAAATGTATGGTGTGCAATAAAAGAGTACAAAACAAATAAAGAAATAGGAAAAGATGGGCCAACCATAGAAGAGGATAATAATACAGAAAGTGCCAATGAAGACGACAATAATATGTTCATACAGAAAAAAAGCCTTTAAAAAATTATGTAAAGCAACACTCAAGGAGATGAAGGAAAATACAGAGAAAAAAATAAAGGATACCAGGAAAAAATGAGTGAGCGATGTGAGAATCTAAGTAAAGAGACAGAAATTTTTAAAAAGGAACCAAACAGAATTACTGGAGTTTTAGACTACAATAACTTAAATGAAAAATGCCCAGGGGGTTTTCAAGAGTAGTTTAGAGCTGGCAGAAAAATAAATCAGATAGCTCAAAGATAAGACACTTGAAATGAGCCAGTCTGAGGAGCCGAAAGAAAAAGAGAATAATTATTAAAAGTGAAAATAGCCTAAGACACCTCTGAAACACCATCAATCAAAGCAAAGTACATGCTTTGGGAGCCCCAGAAGGAGAAGAAAGAGAGAAAGGGTCAGAAAGAATATTCAGATTGATAATGACAGAGAACTTCCCAAACTTATCAAAATGCATGGATAGGCACATCTAAGGAGCTCACAGAACACCAAATAGGATAAACCTGAAGACAAATTCACCCCATCACATATTGATTACAATATTGAATGCAAAGGACAAAGAGCTTTTTTTTCTGAAAGCTGCAAGAAAAAAGTAACATTTTATGTACAAGTGAGTTCCAAATTCTGAGTTCTCATCAGAAATCATGGAAACAAGAAGTTAGTGGGTTGAAGTAATTAAAGTGCTGAAAGAAAACAACTGCCAGCAAAGAATTTTACATCCAATGAGACTCTTTTCAAATATGAGAGAATAATACATTCTCAGATAAACAAACACTGAGGATATTAATCACCAGTAGATTTACCCCTCAAGAATTGCTAAAGGGAGTTCTTCAGACTTAAATAAAAAAACATTAGACAACTGTTCAGTGAAGCATAAAGAAACAATGATAAGTTCAGTAATCATAAATGCCACTGTTATTGTACTATATGATTTGGTATGTAACTCCATTTTTTATTTCCCACAGATGCTAAAATGCAAATGTATAAGGTTAATTTATCTACATTTTTGGGAGCATATAACATACAAAGGTATAAGTGGTAAAAAAAATTTTAAAAAGTGGCACGGGGTCAGAGGGGTATAGGGTACATGCATGCTATTGAAATTAAGTTGGTATCAAACTAAATATGATTGTCATATAATTACATTGTTACATTTAACCTTACAGTAACCACAGGAAAATAGATGAAAATATACCCAGATTGAAATGACAAGGCAGTTAATATGTTGCAACATGCACAAAAAAGCAAATAAATATAAAAGTATGCATTAATGAAAATGAAGGATGAAAAAGGTATAGGTCATACAAAGGCTAAATAGAAAACTGGCAGAAGAAAGTCCTTTATTATAAATATTGTGTTTAAATGTAAATGGTTTAAACTCTGTAGACAAAAGTCAGAGATTGGCTGAATGGATAGAAAAAATGAACCATCTATAGCCTGTCTGCAACAGACTCACTTTATTTTATTTTATTTATTATTATTATTTTTAAATTTATTTATTTTTTATTGTGGGTAAAAATCAAAATTTTCACAATACATACCAATATTGGTAAAATGATATATAAATATATATGCATATATGTGCATTTGCTTACAAAAATGTTATTTACATATATATAAAAATATTTTAAGAGGTGCTTAGATTACCTAAAATATTACACGGAACCCCCTGGGATTCCCATATTGCCCACCTCCCACACCTCCCAGACTCACTTTAAATTCAAAGATACAATTAGGTTCACTGTGAAAGGTTGGAAAAATTATACCACGCATGTATTAACTAAAAAAGAGCTGGGGTGGCTATACTAATATGAGATAAAATAGTCTTTAAGTAAAAAACAGTTATGAGGGACAAAGATAGTCATTAGATACTGATAAATGGGACAATTAAACAGGGAATTTGGCAGTTATAAGTATATATGCACATAAAAGCAAAGTCCCAAAATACATTAAGTAAATACTGACATATTGGAAAGGAGAAATTGATGGTTTTACATTAATCCACAAAACAACTCCTAGAACTAATAAATAAATTCAGCGAAATGGTGGGTTTCAAAATCAACAACCAAAAATCAGTAGTGTTTCTATATACAAACAATGAACAATTGAAAGAAAAAGTCAGGGCAAAAAAATCTTATTCATAATTTCAAATAAAAGAATCAAATATTTAGGAATAAATCTAACCAAGGATGTAAAAGGACTTGTAAACTGAAAACTACGAACCATGGCTAGAGGAAAATAAAGAAACCCTAAATTAATGAAAGGACACTTCATGTTCATGTATTGGAAGACTAAATATTATTAAGATATCTAATACTATCCAAACATTTTATAGATTTGATGCAATCCCTAGCAAAATCCCAACAACCTTGTTTGAAGAAATGAAAAATATTATCATCACATTTAAATGGAAGGATAAGGGGTTTCATATAGCTAAAGGTACCTTGAAAAAGAAGAATGAAGTTGGAGGAGTCACACTTCCCTATTTTAAAACTTATCACAAACCACTGTAATAAAAACTACATGGTGCCCGTGATACCCCCCTCTCCTAACCCATGGAATGTCAAGATTTACAGTTACATGCCCTGGGAGAATTTTGATTTTTACCCACAATAAAATTAAATTAAAAAAAAAAAAAAAAAAAAACTACATGGTGTAGAAGCACGCTTTGCTCCTGCAGTAATCCTAAGTGGTGCTTTGCATTTGCATTTACATTTTATACCTTCTAATTATAGCTGGATTTTTTTTTTCAAATGCCACTTGTTTTCTTTATACCTAGTCTATGAAGTTTTCATAGTATTTAGTTAGTCATATAATTCAAGATGCTACCCATGTAGACACCCTGTATTTTTAAGGTAGGCAAGTGCGATTAATGATGAACCATTTTAAAGGGGAAGTTATTTGAAACCTCCAATTTGATTATTGGGTGGATTTTCATGCTTTCTTTAGTATTTATTGCCATGACACCAGTTCAAATTATTTTATTGTCTAATGCATTAGCATTTTGTATATTGATGGAAATTGTTAAAGAATTTAAAGATTTGATGAAATAAGATGTAGCAGTTTTTTTATAGCGAGTTTCTGGTAAAAGGGTTTTTTTGCAAGTCTCAGGTTATTGCTGCACTATTTTTTTAAAAAAATATTTATTCCAGTTATTCTAATTCAGAAGCATTCTGTTCAAGTAAGAGCAGCACTTGTGAAAGGAGGAAAAAAACGCACATGCTCTTAGTAGGTTACTAATTTGTACAAGTTACTTAAGATTTCAACCATCAGTGAGTTTGACAAAGGAAATTTATTTTTGTTCAGCATTAAAATGCTTCCATAGGGGAAGCGGCTGTGGCTCAATCAGTAGGGCTCCCGTTTACCATATGGGAGGCCCTGGGTTCGGTTCCCGGGGCCTCCTGGTGAAGGCAAGCAGTGGTTGGCTGACCCAGCGAGCACAGGCAGCAAGGGGGGGATAAATGAATAAATAAATAAAATCTTAAAAAAATAAAATAAAATAAAATAAAATAAAATAAAATAAAATGCTTCCATAAGATCAAGTCTTTTATTTTAACTTTAATGTAGATGGAGAAATAGGAGGCAACCTCGGTATGATAGGAACTGCCACTTTGAACAGTTTAGGTCTTAAAGAGAAAGCCAATCTAATGCCAAGGGGAAAAAAATGAGCTGATATTGTAGCAACTCCTCTGGCCCCATTCCCTGCAAAAAGAAACACATTACCCCAGATTTGCTAATTTTACAGATATCTGGGAGTTCTATAGTTTAAAGCAGCTTGTGAAATTATGCAAGGAGACTCAATTTTGTTTACCTTTCTCTAAATTCTTAATTTTTGCTGTATAGCATTGGCAAAAAAATACAAAATTGACCTGTGTTCTTATTTCCTATTGTGAGCATTAAAATGATAAGCTCCTGTGTAAAACCTTCCACTCAAATCAAATATGTATCACAGCACAGCCCAACAATAGTTAATGCTCAGCTGTGGGGACCACGGGAGCTGTTTTGAAAATGATGGAACTGCAGTAGAGTTGAAACTGATGGCTGTGGAGTTAATTGTGTTTTTGAACTTGAATATCACCTGTGATTATTTTTTTGTTGTTGTTTTACTTCCTTTCATGACTTGATTTTTCTCATATGCCAAAGTATTTGCAGGTTTACTGGACTTTGTTTTTAGGGACTGGGGTGATAATTTCTTATCTTCCTATTTTTTTATTAGGTTGGTTCAGATACGGTGCTATTCACTCAGTATCTTCAGTGTCAGGTCCCATAGCTGAATGCCATTGTTATTATAATTATTACTTGTAATCACATTGTAAGCTTGAATTTGGGCTTGTACCTGCACCTTTTGTACTTTGTATATTTGGTTCTTTAGCATTTTGGTTTTAGTCATGTGTGCTTACTTTGTAGATTTAGTAGACTTCATCAACTATGGTCTCTTTGGATTTGTAGTTTAATTTAGAATTGTGTTAAGCTGATGTTTTGCATTTGACTTCATTTTACATTAGTTTGAAATAAATTATTAAATTTTTGAATTCTGGAATTTTGAACATATACTGTAATTTGTAATATAACTGCTATGAAATTCTTGAATAAAGATGACAAGAAAAAAAAACCTACATGGTACTGAAAAGGGACAGAAATACAGATCAATGAAATAGAACTGAGAGCTCAAAAATGAACCCTCACACTTATGGCTAGCTGATTTTTTTGTATGATTCATTAATTTATTTTCTTAATTTGCACAGTTATTGGTATATGACTGTTGATCAAATATAATGCTTTTTAAATGAAAATACAGATATTGAAACACATCACTTAATTATGGAATAAAATATATTAAATGAAACATTTGACCTTAGATTATTGGTGAAAGAAATATAGGAAAAATTTAATTTAATGAAAACATATATGATGACTTTCCTCTAAATACCAGATATTAATTCTATTATATTCATTCATTTAGTCATTTATTCAACTGGCATTTATTCTACAACTATTGTATGTGAAGCAGAAATAAACAAGATAAAATTATCACTATCATTATTAATTGAAAAGAGAGGAAAAAAAATTTCCTTAAAAAGCATGATGATTTTTAAAAGTGCCACATAAGTTGTATAACAGATACATTAAGAAGCTCTTATGGGAGAATAGGGAAGAAGGTGCATTAATATCTGTTGCAAGGAAAAAGGATTTTGGTGGTGACAAGGGAAGTGGAGAAAATTTCCAAAGAGTATATGGCTAACTGATTTTTGTCAAGGTGGCAAAGATTACCCAATTGGGAAAAAAGGGAACTGAAATACGGAAACAGGACAAAAACAAATAGAAACCCAAATATCAGCATTCTTCCTGATAAAAGAGAATGTGTGGATGTGTGGGGAATCCAGCTTTGAGCACAGCCCTGCCATGAGTCTACTCTAAAGCTACACTCCTTATTCTGCACCCATCCACCTCCTTTAACCCCCCACCTACCTCTCATTCCCAACATTGTATCACTATCCATCTCAATTTATCTTTCATTCATGTGTGACCCACCCTCTGTCCACCCCTGAATGACCTCTTATGGCCTCCCCATTGACCACCGCAAACCTCCAGGACCCACCCCAAATCCTCCCCTCCACCACAGTCCCTGTCCTGCACCCACCTGAGCAGATGGTAGTGGCCATGTTTCCTGGGATACAGGTGGGGGCCCCCAGGGTGCTTGCTGGGCAACTCCACAAATTGGGCTCCATCCCCATCAGTAAAATACATTGGACCAGATGGGCCCATTGCCTCCTACACAATGGCTTTCCCTGGGTGTAACCACCACCAACTGAACTGGTAGCAGAAGATAGTGGTATCTGCTAGGTTCCAGTGGGCTCCCTGTACCTGGAACTCCATGTTCCCTGCACAACCACTGCTGCCATTGAGAAGCTGGAATTCGGGGATAGGAGGGGGCTCAGAGTCACTCCCCAATATGCAGATCTGGAACAGGTCCTTAGTAGGAGTCCAGTTGTAAAGTCCAAACCCTGAGAGGGGTTGGGGGCACAAAAGAGCACAAAGTTGAGAACCCTGGTTGTGTGATGATCTCTGCACATTGTGCCTGCAGGTCCTCAGTTCTCAAGGCCCTGATCTGGGGGGGTCACTGAGGGTCTGGTTCTCATCACTAAACAAGCCCCATGATTCTTTGCACACACATGCCCAGGCTGGACACTGAACAACTCCATAGCACCAGCCAGCACAGCTGAAGGCCTCATGCCTTCAGCTTTGGAGAACTAGGCACAGCAAGGCCAAAAAATGGGGAGAAAGAAAGCAGCAGGAGGAAAGAGAGGCCTTCCACTCAGTATATCCCCACTGTGCATGAGGCAGCATTTGGCCAAGGGAGCATCCTCTCCTGGTTCAAAGATGGACAATGAGGGCTGTGGACATGAGATGGTGAATTCCCCCTGCCTGACTGTCCACCATCCTCATAGAGCAGAGCAAGTCACATGAACCCCTATGCCTGGAGACCCCAATAAGTACAGCCCAGATTCATCCCAAGCACCTAAGCCTGGTATCCAGGCTGTGCCCACACAGCTCTAGCACCCAGGCTCCAGTGGGCAAACAGCAGGGACTCATTGCCCACACACCAAGAGGCCTCCATCCACATGAGCCTAGAGCCTCAGCCAAAGAGAGCAGCCCCCTGGCATGAAGTCAGCCGAGCTGCATTGTAGCTCCCAGCAGATGATGTGGGCCATGGTTAGTTCCAGTTCAGCATCAAAAACAGTGCCCCAGCTCAGGCCTCACCTTCCCCCAAGTGCCCTTTGCAAGGGTGCTCCCCACCCACCAGCTGGGCCTCTGTGTACTCCGGGACAGAGACTTCACTGAGCAGCCCCCAGGGGCAAAATTCTCAGGAATGCTCTGGGGCCAGGGTAGGCTCTGTGCAGGCCTGAGGGTGAAACAGCTTGACCTCAGCCCTGCCCTTGAGTACCACAAGGATACAGGGTGCAGGACAATCAGTTGCCACCTAGCTTGGTACAGCCCAGTGGTTTCAGAGCCAGGCACCTTGGGGTCTGTAGGACAAGGAGAACCCTCCCATCTCCTTGACATAAATCTTGGGTCCTGACTCCCACCCTGGTCTGGATACTTCGGATCCAACCGCAAACACTCATCCAAGGACAGTCATCTCCCACCTCGGACCCCACTCACCTCTGGGAGACATGGGTCACCTCAACTGCACCTTCCAGGGTATATAAGGGCAATCCCAGCCTAGCTTTGTGCCCCTTAGTGGCCTGGATCATCATTTAATCCTGAAGTCCTCTTCCTGGGGTGCCACCAGCTCCATCTCCCCAGAAGGAGGAACCATAGTGGTGAGGGGTCAGGCTGGTAGGAGCCTCTGGGGCAGAAAGGGGAGTTTACAAATTCTGCAGCACAGGGCATAGTGACACAGGCTATCCTGGACCATGCACTGTGGAGATCCATAAAAATTGCCTCAACCACCACTTACTAGGGAGATAGAGATCCATTCAAGTCCCTGGCAATGGCACAGTGACATTAACCCCAATCTCATAAAATCAAGACCTTGAAAATACATCAGGCTGTGGTGTCCCTGTCTGAACCTGCCACCTCAGTGTGCAATGGGAGTCCCACAAAGTTCATATTGAGCCTGCAAGAGAAGATGCAGGAATCTGCAACCCAACAGGCCACAGTCTACTGTCACATGTCACCCAGGACCTCTCTGACATGAGCTCTAGACCACTGAGAAGGTGGGCCTCACCCCAGCTGTTTCCCAAAACATTTGCCTCCTCCTTGTACAATTTACACCTCAAGGAGGAGTCACTAGGATTCATTAGCTCTTGTTGACTGAACCCAACCTTGACCTCTGGGCCTGAGCCCTCCCTCCTGCTACAGGGGGCTGACCTATTTAATCTTTGAGTAGGTGATCTTTTTCCAAAAGCTACCACAAGTTACTTAATATAATTTATTTGTATTACTTTTTTCCAAAAAATATACTGCATAAAACTATAAATGTGTAATTCTTTCAGCTGAAATGTTCTTAAAATTATCTTGAATGTACTGTGATGTCAACAAAACTCTTTAGTTCATTAAAAAGAACATAGGCCCTGCTAGGGAAGGGGCTGCAGGGTCCTGAAAAACTAGGACCAGTTGTCACTGCCACACACTAGGACCAGTTGTCACTGCCACACACCTACAAGCACAGCTGTTCAGTGGGCCCCAAACCCCAGCAAAGCATTCCACAGCAAGGCCTCCCTGGTCTGGCCTGTCAATTGAGCACCTGCATCCAGGACAACTCTGTCTTCTGGGATCTCAGCAGGAAGGTGGGAACCCCAGGGCAGTGCTACAGTTTAGCTGTCTGCAGATCATGGAGTCTTCTGCCAGGCACCAGCAATCCCCACACACAAGCCTCTGCCACCCACATTGCCTAACTAGGAGCCTTGGGGACTCCTTCCCCAATGTACCTTTGGAGCAAGAACACAGCAAAGGGGGCATGGATGTAGAGAGATTTCTTTCAGCATTTATGAGGATTTAAGCATGTAAGCTTATCATTGTTGTTTCTTTTTCCTATTAAGTGTATTTGATTATTTTATGGACTACATGCTCATGGAGGATTTGGATCACAGAAGGGTTACAATGGGTACTGCAGGGGATTATTGGTGGGGGGTGTCTGGGAGGGGGGATTCATGGTAGTTAGTTCATCCGAATATACATGAAAGATATACAAAATTGTTCAAAAGATCAAAAGATGGAGCATGGTCACGATGGGTGGACAATCACACAATAAATGAGGGAATCTGAATTCCTACCTGGAGAGCTCTGCCAAAGTCTCCAAGAGAGCAGTAATAGTCCTCTGAGTGCAGGGACAGTGTCTGTCAAAAGAGGATGACCCACTGATGAGTTCTTTTTATTGATGACTACCCTTGTGAGTCTTTGCTCTTGTAACTGAGACTTAGCTTGCTGTTGTGGGGTGCCTAAGGGTGGCCACCTGAGAGCCTCCTTGTTGCTCAAATGTGGCCTCTCTCTAAGCCAAACTCAGCATGTGAATGTATTACCTTCCCCCCAACATGGGACATGACTCCCGGGGATGAGCCTCCCTGGCAATGAGGGATTAATACCAAGTGCCAACTGGCAACACAACTGGAAAAAGACCTTGAATAAAAGGGGGAAAAGATAAAGACAAATGAGTTCAAGTGGCTAAGAGACTTCAAAAAGAGTCGGGAGGTCATCCCAGAGGCAACTCTTACACACACCTCAGTAGGAACTCATAGACGTCAAAGTGCCTATCACCCCACACAGAGGGGTCCTGAGAGCTCTGGAGACACACAGGTCCTATATAAGGGGGGATAGCCCCAGAGACTGACGCCTTATCAGTGGGCTCTATTTTGGAATCTGTGCTCCTGAGAGTGACAGAATTGGACTCAAATAAATCCTCCCTGCACATGGTTCATCAGTCCCTTCTATTCAAACCTATATATGATGCAAAAGTTTTTAGATATACTTCCAGAGACTGGAGCCTCTTGCCTACCTATGTGTCAGGTGTGCGTGGAATCTCGGTGGAGCTGCAACTCCTACCCTACAGCTCAATGGACTCATCCAAGTCACCTGGCAAGGAGACAATGATGGGCAACGGCCAGCCAAGGGAATGGAGGGGGCCTGCATCTACAGGCAAGCTCATCCCACCCACATATCCATGGAATATAAGCCCTCTCTCATTTGGAGGTGGAGTCAACATCACCATCCCAGTCCCCTCAGGATTGGGGGAAGAACTGGACTAGAGTGGACTTGATGGTATTCTCTTGTACACATATGGTGATTCTAGCAATGGAAGAAATTATAACAATGAGGTGGAGCCAGTGGCTACTTGACACTTTCGGGGCAGGGAGGGGTTGTGCAGTTGAAATATAGGGGCTTCTTTAGGATTTGGAGGTTGTCCTGAGTACTGTTGTGGCAACGGACGTAAGCCATTTTAAATCAGCACACACCACTCAGAACTGTGTGGTCTATGATGTGAACTGTGGTCTATGGTTGGTGGCAAGGCCCCAGGATGTGTAAGTCCATTGAGGGTGGTGGGCCACACTTATGGGAGATGTTTGTGTGGGATGTGATGGGAGGTGTGGGAGATGGGCAACTTGGGAATCCCGGTGGGTTCCGTGTAATATTTTAGGTAAGCTAAGCACCTCTTAAAATATATTTATATATATATAAATAACATTTTTGTAAGCAAATGCACATATATGCATATATATTTATATATCATTTTACAAATATTGGTATGCATTGTGAATATTTTGATTTTTACCCACAATAAAAAATAAATAAATTTAAAAAAAAAAAGAGGAAGAGGGAATATGCAAAAAAAAAAAAAAATCTGTCAGTGTTGGAATTCTTTTTATATATTGTCTTATTTTTATAATTTTTCCAAAATTATTTATTATTCTAATTTGCCTTAGAACTCTTTATCTTTAAATCTGAAAATCATTTTGTAGTGAAGAAAATTATGAATTTTTAATTAAAAAATAATTTGTAGCACTAGGAAAAAATGGTCCTAAGTGAAAGAGTATATATAAAAACAGTGTGCTTACTACAAGGTCACTTGAAGCCTAAGTGAGCAAAGATAGACTGAATTTACTAACTGCTGTGAAAATTTATGCTTTCTTACTGCCTGCAGTACTCTCAGAAACCTGGTACCAAATCAAATTTGGGAATCAAAAAGTAAATTTCATAAAACAGATAATTATTTTGCACAAAGCATAAAACTTACTTATTTTTCACCATGTGTCTCAGAAAATTTAGAGTAGAAATATAGTAATTATAGGATAAAGAAAATGCAATATAAAACTTGACTTTGCATATCAAATGAAAATATTTAGAAAACATATTAGGAAAAAAGAAAGAACAATAATATAATAAGTGATAAAACTCAGTACTGGTTATAAACAATTTTGTTTTGTGTTATTCTCTAACTTTCTACAGATTTTGGATATTTGATAGCTTTTAATATTGTCTTCATTGGATCTCAAAGAAAAGATTGGAATGTTTTGTATATTGTGAATTGAATGCTACTTTTCAAATTACCTTCAATATTCAGAAGGTGGAATGGTCTTTGCCATTTTGTATCCAATAAGACATCCCTCTTATTAAAATCATTAAGAATCTTGGATACTAAAAAAAAAAAAAAAAAGTTAAGCCTCAATTTAATGCAAATCCCCAAGTTTATACCAAATTTCCCTTCCATTATTACTCTTCATTTTGGCCAAACTAGTTGCTTTAATGAAATGAAAAGTTAGTAAAAATGTGTCAAAAACAATCATGTAATAGGGAAAGGGTGATGACTGGTGCTTGTGCTGTTCCTGGATCATAGACATCTGTGGGCTTCAGCAGACACTCACCAGGGGGAGGGGTTAGCAGTCAAGGAGAAGGGACCACAGCCATGGAGGAGACAGTACCATCCCTATTCACCTTTGCAGTAGTCAATCTGGGCCTGCAGTCTCAGTAAGAGGGTATGTGTGGTCTGCTCACAAATAGAGAGTGGACCCAATCCAGCTGTTCCAACATCCTGGAAGGAAGCCAAGGAGTGCTCACATGTCTTTGTGTGTATCAGGGACCTCATCTGCCACAGGGGTGCAAGCTCCTCCCCAAACATTCCCAACTGGACAAGGAGGACCTCTGGGCTTCCTGCAAGCTGATGTGAGGTGCCATGTGCCTGTCCTCAGTGAGGCCTGAGCTCTATGGCTGCAGCACACCAGAGTGCTCAGCAGAAGGACAGTGCTGGTCTGAGCTCACATGAAAGGTTTGATTGAATACTGGGGTTGCTCCAAACTTATGTGTGCCAGGAAAACACATATATAGTAATTTAATCAATGTCCTAATTTTTCTTTCAGAATGAGTCCTATGGCCACCATGAAAGACTCACACTCCTTTCACTGGGAGGATGTCTGTCCTCAGGAAAGCAGCCAATATTCAAGGAGAGAAGATTAAATTAATTTTGGGACAGGCACACAATGGAACACGAGGCCATCATTAAAAATGATGGATAAATGAAGAAAGTATAGACAAGCCAACAGGAAGGATTAAGTTAAAAACACATCAAACAAATAGAAAGCATGTTGTGCTGCATTCTGTAAAAGATGCTCTCTTTTGTTCATTTCTGCAAAGGAAAGTCCTCAGTAGACATAAACCACAAGGTTAAAAAGGTTCATTTCTGTGACACAGAATATTAAATTATTTTTCAATTTCTTCTTGTGTTTTATCTGTACTTCCTACATATTCTAAAATAAACATGCATTATGTTTCTAAACAGAATAATTTCAATAAATAAAAAATATACCCAGGACTGGCTATATAATTTGTGGGGCTTAGTGTGAATGCTGAGCCTTTTGATAAAAATTAAGAATTTCAAGATGGCAATTGTAAAGTGTGGACCTATCTGAGCAATTTCATGATGAAACTGGCTCAGGATATATCAGATGAAATGTTATAGAGAGAAGCACTTAGGCTGTCAGTCCAGCAGGTGGGGTGGTGTGCAAGTCAGAGGGGAGGACACGAAGGTTCTCAAGAGATGGAGATGGGCCCTGAACACAGTAGGAGATCCCATACCCTACCTCAAGCATCACCTACAAAATCTCTCCTGTGGTTCCACAGCGAATTCTCCCCAACATATGGCAAATGAATTTGTTTATATTATACTTGTGGAGTTGTTAGTTATCTGGCAAAACTTCACAAGTCATTGCTCAGGAAAGAGCTGGTGGCAGTTGTGCTTCAGGGTAATTTGATACTCAGAGGGAAGGGAAATGAGAAACAGCTTAGGAAATGAGGCTGGGGCAAGGGATTGTTAGGTCAGAGCCTGCAGCCAGGGAGAAGATGAGGATGAGTCCAGAGGGGCAGGGTAGATAGTGATCAGGTTCAGCATGATATTGCTCTGTCTGAGCACACACAGGACCTCAGCTGCCAGCCTCACTACACATCCTGACCTCCAGATTTCTGAATGGTTCTCTCCAAGTCCTAAATACTGATCACCCCATTGTGAGCATCCCTTTTGCCAGGGCCTGCAAATCCATGGAGGCTGCTACACAAGGATGGCCATGCATTGCATGATATGGTCAATTGGATGGATCACTAGAATTCTACCTCCTGCCAGGATTTTTCAGGCTCTGACCCCCATGGCCAACTTGAGGGCTAGGAAGCAGCAGCAGCCCAGCCCTGAGTGTTGGTGGCCTCATTCCATCCACTCATCACCTGGTTTTGGCTCTGTCCTCTGCTGTCAAGTCCCCATGAAAACAGTGGTATTGGCTGAGGGACAGACAGGAAAGCAGTGAGTAAGACAAAGGGACAGAAAATGGTCAGGTAGGGGAGAGTACAGGGTCAGGAAGGAAAAAGCAGAGGGTCAGGCAGGGAAGGGCAGAGGGTCAGGTAAGTGGAGAACATTGGGTCAGACAAAGGGAAGGCAGAAAGTCAGATAGAAGAAGGGCAAAGGATAATGTAAGAGGAGTGCAGAGGTTCAGTAGAGGAATAGCAAAGGATCAGGTAGAGGACAGGCAGAGGGTCAGGTAAGGAGAGGGCAGAGGGTCAGGTAGAGTGAAGACAGATGGTCAGGTAAGGGGAGGACAGGGGCCAGGCAGAGGAAGGGCAGAGGGTCAGGTAGAGAAGGGTAGAAGGTAAGGTAAGGGGAAAGCAGATCATCAGGTATGGGGAAGTTGAAGAGTCAGGAAAGGGAAGAACAGAGTGTCAGGTGCACGGAGATCAGAGGGTTAGTTAGGGGGAGGACAAAGTGTCAGGTGAGGGATGTGCAGAGTTAAGGTAGGGGGAGAATAGAGGGTTGGGGGTGGGAGGGAAGAGGGTCAGGTAGAGAAATGGCAAAGGCACAGATAATGGGAAGGCAGAAGGCCAGGTAAGGGAAAAGCAGAGCATCAGGTAAGGGAGGTTGGAGAGTCAGGTAAGGGGAGAATAGAAATTATGGTATGTGGAGACCAGAGAGTTAGGTAGGATGAGAATAAAGAGTCAAGTATGAGGAAGGCAGAGGGTCAAGTAGGGGGAAGGCAGAGTGTTGGGTAGGTGGAGCCCATAGAGCCAAGTAAGGGAAAGACAGAGGTTCAAGTAAAGCATGGGCAGATGGTCAGGTAGAGGAAAGCAAGGGGACAGGTAGAAACAGGCAGATGTTCAGGTAAGGGGAGGTCAGAGGGTCAGGTAGGGGGATGGCAGAGGGTATGGAGATGGGAGGGCAGGGGTCAGATAAGGGGACAGCAGAGGATCAGGTATGGAGAGGTTAGAAAGTCAGAAAAGGGGAGAATAGTGGGACTCCTGCATGGAGATCCGAGGGTTTGTTAGGGGGAGGGAAAAATGTCAGGTGTGGGGAGGGATGGGGTCAGGTGTGGGGAGGGCAAAGAGTAAGGTAATGTGAGGGCAGAGGACCAGTTAGGGAGAGGGCAGAAGTCAGGTAAGGGGTGGGCAGAGGGTCAGGTAGGGGGAGGGTAGATGGTCAATTAAGGGATTGGTAGAAGGTCAGGTCAGGGGAAAATAGAGGGTCAGGTCAGAGGAGAACTGAGGGTCTGGTAGGTGGAGAGAAGAGAGCTGAAGCTCAGTATTGGGAATTTAATCATGTCACCTTGGACAGGTGTGGCACAAGATGGCCTCAGGAAAGCCAGGAAACAGGGGACAAGTGTACTGCATCATCTACAGGGAATAGGCTTGCCTGGTGACAAGGAGTGATTGGAAATGTAGAAGAGCAGCCAGTTTGGGCCACTGGAGGGATGGTGAAAGGAAGTGAAAATTAGGAACCCTGGATAGCATCAGAGTTTCCTGGGTGGGAAGCCCAAACCAAAGACAAGAGGAAGACCAAGGTTTCTGGAGCTGGGCTTGGTGGTGGGGAGGACATCAGGGGCCTGATAAATGGGTCTTGCAGATCTGGGCAAGGTTCTTGGACTTCATCTCAAAGGCACTGGGAAGCCATGAATGTCCTTGAGTGTGGAGATCATAAAATGATCTTATGTATTTACAAAATTGCTCTAGCCTCAGAGTGGACATGAGATGTAGAAGCCCAAGAACAAAACAAAATATCCAGTTAGGAATCTGGTATAGAAGTCCATGCAAGGATTATGATGCCTCAGACTTGTCCAGGAAAGTAAGGAAACAATAATTGAATGGGGTTAAAGAGATGTCCAGGATTTAGAACCACAAAATCATTGACTCATTGAAAAAGTGAAAGAGGAAGTGTGGAGGATAAGGACCATGTCCCATGAGGATGGGACTACCATCTACCCAGATAAGAGCCAGGAGGAAGGTTCAGGGGGAAGACTTGGAAATGTCCAATAGATAATTCAATATCTGGACCTAGAGATCCAGAGAGAAATCTGATCTAAAAATAGAAATACAGAAGGTAGTAAAATTCAGGAACATTATTGGGGTTGCGTAGAGAAGGGGAAGGGCAGGAAGAGAAGAAGTTCTGATCAGAGGCTGTAGAAACTCCTCAGGAAGGGAAGTGAAAGGACATGGAGGATCCCAGGAGAGGTCACAAGTGGGGTCAGAGGAATGGGAAGCTCACATGTCCCTCTTCCTGGATCCCTCCCTCCAGGGGACTCACACATCCCTCTGCCTCCACCACCTCCATCCAGGGTATCAAAGGTCCCTCTGTCAGAACACTTCCTTCCATGAGGCACATTTGTCCCTCTGCCTGGACTCCCTCAATCCAGGGGGCTCATATATACCTCTGCCAGAACCTTCTAGGAATGGACAGAAGATTGGTACCCTGTGAAGTGAGCCTAGCACTCAGGTCTCTTGAGATGGCTGATGCCTCACAGAGGAAGGAGTCAACAAAAGGCTCCATAGCCTGCCAGTATAGTGACCCTGAGTGTCTACACCCTCCCTGGGGTGGGAGGCTTGGACCAGAAGACCCAGCCTTCCCATGGACCCAGTAAAACTCTAAATCATCAAACTGGAAGAGAAAAAGTGCATGTTTTGAATTTTGATTCACATCATTACAGAAAACTATCACCAACATGTGCCTGTGAGAATTGAAAACAACTAACTAATCCCTTCTAAAGGAAGATAGCATCAGAGTAAGTGCCAGTCATTCCTTCATATATTTCCCCAATGCACTTTTCAGCCTTTCAGCCTCCATCAGAAACAGCAGAAACCTCTGGGGTACAAATGGTCCCAAATGCCAGTATTGCTTTTCTGGGCTTTCCTGTCACTTGGCTCTCAGCCTTGCAGTACTCACTGTCTTGCCAGCTTTAAGTGGCTTCAAATGGGGTTTGGTTGTTGTTATTCAGCTTTTCTAGGTTTCTCAGATGGGCGTTTAATATGAATGATTAACTGAAAGCAGAACATAAAGAGTTTCTCTTTATGTGTTTTTAATATTTGCTTGAAATTCCAATATTAATGTCAAAGTAAAGCAGAAGGTGGTCAGGGCCTGTGGCTGTGGGTGAAAGAAACATTGGGGTTTCTGGGGTTCTGGCAGTGTCTGCTTCTTGAATAGGAGGGGTGTTCAGTTCCTAAAAATTCATCATATTTTATACTTAATGATTAGGTCACTTTCCATATGTATGCTATGATTCAATAAAAATCTACACAAGGAAAAATAATCTAATCCCTTTAAAGTCTAGATAGTGGGTGAATGCAGAAATGGGTGAAAATTAATGTACCACAAAATGAGGATTAAAGTCATAAGCAGTGATGGTCCAGCCAGATCTTCAAGAGATGAATGTTTTCAGGTGATAGGTAGGGCTGTCTGGAACAGGGGGAAAGTTGATGTTCTGGGAGTGATCTTGGGCATGTGGGTGTTTAATGTCTTAGCTATGTGACAAAAATAAGACTTCAAAGTGTGCTCTGGTGAAGCTGCAGACCTACAAGAACTGAGCAGGGTAGCCAGCTCTTTGCTGGAAAACACCACAAATAGCAGAAAATCAGGCAGCTGCTGAGGCAGGGAAAGTTACAAAATACCTCATTCCCTTGGCCCCACTCCAGGTCAAAATTTTAATTGAGGAATCCCCAGCTCAGGAGAAACACCATTAACACTCTCTCCTTGACTCTTGCTTCCAGCTGCAGGTGTCCCAGCCCTCAGGAGACCTAATTGCTTGTTGAAATTAATTGACTCCTCCAACTGAGGCCCTTGGTGAATTTGAGAGTATTATTAATTGGCCTCACAAATTTCTACACTAGACCAGGGCTGTGGCATCAGACATTGTCCTCCCAGGCCTCTGGACCCTCTCTCTGCTCCAGGTCTCACTACTGGCTAATGAGCCAGAACCACCCAACTTTCTAATGGACCAGGAGTCTGGCCAGGTGGACTCCGCAGGCTCTGCTGCTCAGCCTCCCCAAAGCCCATCCACTTTCTTTTTAATGATACCCTGGGGAAAGCAGAACATCAGTCTCTCAGAGCTTAAAACTTCTCCCATCAAATTTGGCTAGAATCTTTGTAAAATGCACATTTGATTGGGTACCAAGAGGTTTGTGAACTTATGCCCAATTGCCTGCAAAACACAAACTTTTCCTCAAGAGAGCTTAGAATGAAAATCCTTTCTTATGCCATACTGCCAGCTCCCCAGGAGGGTCAGGTCACAGAAGATGCAAGGAAAAATGATGTCAGGTGTTGTTCCATTGGCAGCTGAATGTGTTGAGGAAAAGCCCAAAGGAAGAAGAGATGGCTTCGGCAATCATGGGCCAGGCCTTTGGCCTCAGTGTCTGTATTAGTCAGCCAAAGTGGTGCTGATGAAAAATACCAGAAATCTGTTGGCTTTTATAAACTGTATTTATTTGGGGTAGAAGCTTACAGTAAGCAAAAGTTACTTCCCTCACCAAAGTCTGTTGCCACATGTTGGAGCAAGATGGCTGCCAATGTCTGCATGGGTCCAGGTTCAGAGTTCAGGCTTTCTGGTTTCCTCTCTTCCTGGGGCTCATTTCTCTCCAGGTTCAGCTGCTCTGGTCTCTCCCCATGGCCAGCTGTAAACTATCAGGCAAATTGCTCATCTTTCTCCCCTGGCCTCTGCTGTGTGTAATGGAGCCCTATCTTTTCCTCATGTATCTGCTTCTCTGTCTATTTACTTCCTGGGCCTCCAGCATTAAAACTGCACACTCTGTTCTCTGCCATGCCTTTTCTCTTTGAGTCCCCACCCACCAAGGTTTTGGGGACTCAATGTCCTACTGACATGGCCCGATCAAAGCCCTGGTCTTAATTTAATCAAGTAAAAGTGAAACCTCTGAATTCAATAAAATCTAAGGGTATCACTAGCCCAGAGGAACAGACCAGTTTACAAACATAATCAGTATTTCTTTTTGGAATTCATTAATGATATCAAACTGACAGTGTCTTACAGGTAAAAATCATCCTAATCACAGCCAAGCCTTCATGCCAAGTTAGTCAGGAAAGGCAGAAGTATTAAGGCATGAAAACGAGTTGTAGGGCAGACCCAGGAATGCTCAGGACCCTTTTTGCCCAGGGAAGATGCAGCTGCCTCAGGGGAACTAGAGGACATGCAGTCAGCAAGTGGGCTGCATCTCAAGCCCTACTGGATGATCTTCACGACCTGAGAACTCAGTGGTTTTCATTGCCCAGGTGCTTCCAGGGAACTCAGGAAGAAGCCCTCACCAAAAAGACCACCAGACTGTTCAGTGAGAACACAGAAAACACACCCTGTCTTTCACTGCTGAGTGAGGTCCTTGCCAGGAACTCAGATACCCATTGCCCTCCTCCCCACCCCAACCCTCTTGTCTCCCACTATCCTCTCCAATGTACATGTTCATACCTGAACATTCCCCAAATGCAGGGGTGAGGCAGTTCTTCTGTGTGTGGACTACTTTTGGGCACTTATCAAATAGTCCAACCCTGAAGACAACCATGAGGTGGCAGAAATGTGAATGATGAGACCATGAGAGCCAAATCAGAGTACAATTTGTAAACTACAGCATTTTATGTGAGTCATCAAAGTTTTTGCTTCAGCAAAGGAAGCCAGAGTGATAGAAGCCTTGGGGACTAGGAAGGGCAAATGATTTTTATAGACAGAAAAGAAGTTAGCTTAACTCCTACTAATTGGGCAAGTGTTTGTTTTACAGATGTATTTTACTTTTTTAAGGCAGGTGGGATTTTTTGGTATTGGATTAAAGGTAATGAAGTAGTGGCTCCATTGGCTGTTGGTTGGCTACCTTAATGGGGACTCAAATTTCAAAAGATAAAGAGGTTTTTGGGTTGTTTTTTTTTATTGCTTGTTGTGGCTCTGAGAGACCCCCTTGGTTTTGTCTATACAATTCTATCAAAACTGAGGGGCAACTGCTACTTTTAGGTGTATTAATCTTGAGGTTATGTTTTTTAAAGTGTCTTTGTTTCTTAAGGAGGGTAAATGAAGATAGAACATGCTTTCCATGAACCTGAGACCCTGGAATGAGGATGGGTGGGTCTGGCCAGCCACCTGACCCTCATAAACAGGGGGTTTGGATATAAGCATCCAAAGAACACCTGTGATAATTATCAGGAGGTCTGGTAATTTTTAATTTGTACTACTGTTTGTAACCTTATAAAAGCTGTGTCTGTGAGGCACTGCAGAGCACCACCCCCACCCTGCTGGTTGACTGGTGGGCTGGATGTGTTCTGTAAGTGATAAGGGCAGAGCTTCCCCTAGCCTGCTGCCACTGGGTTCTGTGTATGAGTTAGTAATAAGGGCATGGCCACCACTGGGTTCCCCATGTGTTTTCTCTGGAGTATCAAATTAGTTGGCAGGGCTTGACCTCCTGTGTTATAATTGGCATAGTCAGCATGCCTGGGTCTCTCTACCTGTGTTACACCTAAGTACTCTTTTTTTATGGATAAAATCAGAGTAGTATTGAAATTTCTTTAAAATAAACTGAGAGCGGAGAGGGAAGGGAGGAGGAACAGATGAATGGATATTGGACATGTATTATAATTTATTCAAGTAAAAGAGATTTGTTATACTATTCACTCTGCTTTTGTATATGTTTGAAAATTTCAATTTTTTTTTTTTTTTTTTTTTTTGCAGGAAACACTTATCTCCTGCCTAGACCTACCTATTCTGGTTACCTGCATCAGTCTTCAGCAGGATTAGACCTCTAGGCCCACTTACCCACTTCTAGGCACAGTTAATGCCTGTTAACTCTGTCAAAGGCAGGAGCTTTTGAGGGGGGGCAAGGGAAAAAAGCACACCATGAGGAGAAGTATAATGGTCCATACTGGGCTGCAACCATGTGGCAGGAAAAGTCTCTCCTTCTGGCTGACCCATTGGTTTTTTGTTTGTTTGTTTTTTGGGCCAGTAAAAAGAATTTATTTGGGAAATGGGGGAAAGAACAGAGCTTGCTGAGAAATGGGGGAGAAAGATGGAAATGCACACCAAGGTTTGGTGCAGGCTACTCTAGGCAGAGAAAGTGAGCTTCTGTTTTGTGTGGTTACCTTTATTTATTTATTTATTTATTTATTTATTTTTTATTGTGGGTAAAAATAAAAATTTTTACAATACATACCAACATTTGCAAAATGATCTATAAATATATGCATATATGTGCATTTGCTTACAAAAATGTTATTTATATATATATATATAAATATATTTTAAGAGGTGCTTAGATTACCCAAAATATTACACGGAACCCACTGGGATTCCCATGTTGCCACCTCCCACACCTCCCACCACATCCCACACAAACATCTCCCACAAGTGTGGCCCACCAGCCTCAATGGACTTACACATCCTGGAGCCTTGCCACCAACCATAGACCACAGTTCACACTGTAGACCACACTCTCTCCCACACAGTTCTGAGTGGTGTGTGCTGATTTAAAATGGCCTACATCTGTTGTCACAACGGTACTCAGGACAACCTCCAAATCTCAAAGAAGCCCCTGTATTTCAACTGCTCATCCCCTCCCTGCCCCAAAAGTGTCAAGTGGCCACTGGCTCCACCTCATTGTTATAATTTCTTCCGTTGCTAGAATCACCATATGTGAACAAGAGAATACCATCAAGTCCACTCTAGTCCATAGTTCTTCCCCTAATCCTGAGGGGACTGGGATGGTGATGTCCACTCCACCTCCAAGTGAGAGAGGGCTTATATCCCATGGATATGGTGAGTGGGATGATCCTGCCTGCAGATGCAGGCCCTCACCATTCCCTGGGATGGCCATTGTCCATCGTTGTCTCCTCGCCAGGTGACTTGGATGAGTCCATTGAGCTGTAGAGTAGGAGTTGCAGCTCCACCGAGATTCCATGCACACCTGGCACATAGATAGGCCAGAGGCTCCAGTCTCTGGAAATATACCTAAAAACTTCAGCATCACAAATAGGTTTGAATAGAAGGGACTGATGAACCATGTGCAGGGAGGACTTATTTGAGTCCAATTCTGTCACTCTCAGGAGCACAGATTCCAAAATAGAGCCCACTGATAAGGCATCAGTCTCTGGGGCTATCCCCCCTTATATAGGACCTGGGTGTCTCCAGGGCTCTGAGGAAACCCTCTGTGTGGGGTGATAGGCACTTTGATGTTCTATGAGCTCCTACTGAGGTGTGCATAAGAGTTACCTCTGGGATGACCTCCCAACTCTCTTTGAAGTCTCTTAGCCACTTGAACTCATTTGTCTTTACATTTTCCCCCTTTAATTCAAGGTCTTTTTCCAGTTGTGTTGCCAGTTGGCACTTGGTATTAATCCCTCATTACCAGGGAAACTCATAACCGGGAGTCATGTCCCAGGTTGGGGGGAAGGTAATGCAATCATATGCTGAATTTGGCTTAGAGAGAGGCCACATTTGAGCAACAAGGAGGCTTTCAGGTGGCAACCCTTAACACCCAACAACTGCAGGCTAAGTCTCAGTTACAAGAGCAAAGACTCACAAGGGTAGTCATCAATAAAAAGAACACATCAGTGGGTCATCCTCTTTTGACAGGCACTGTCCCTGCACTCAGAGGACTATTGCTGCTCCTTTGGAGACTGTGGCAGAGCTCTCCAGGCTAGGAATTCAGATTCCCTCATTTATTGTGTGATTGTCCACTCATCGTGACCATGCCCCATCTTTTGATCCTTTGAACGATTTTGTATATCTTTCATGTATATTCAGATGAACTAATTCCCATGAAACCCCCCCCAGACACCCCCCACCAATAATCCCCTGTAGTACCCATTGTAACCCTTCTGTGATCCAAATCCTCCATGAACATGTAGTCCATAAAATAATCAAATACACTTACTAGGAAAAAGAAACAAGTATGATAAGCTTACATGCAAGAGACAAACATAAGGAAACTCGGGGAAAAAGTAAAGAAAAGAGAAGGAAAAAAAACAAATAATCAAACAAAAAACAAAACAAAATAAAATATAATTAGCAGATTGGGACATTCAAAAAATGGGCAAAAAACAAAGTAAATGCCTTTAAAAAAAAAGAATATATATATATATATTTTTTTCCTTTCTCTTATCTTTTCATTCCTTCCTTTTATCACTGTGTTATCAGATGTCTGGTGTGCCGTGACACCTTCCCCCTCTCCATCCCAATTGTCTCCCAATATTTCATTTAATTTTCAAAGAAGTTTTAGGTCACAGCAAAGTCACACACGGAGTGCCGGAGACTCCCAGATACTAAACCACCCCCCCTTCCCCACCCCCTATTAACCTCCCCCCCTTTTTTTTGGATGTTAGCATTGTTATAACTGTTATACAGATAGCAAAATATAGCAACTAAACATTGTCAGTGATTTACAGTATAGTTTACAATTTAGATGATACAGTTTAATAATTTTGATGATATTTACCATGACCTGTGTCCATTACTGTAAGGTAATGAAAAACCTTCCCCATAACCACCAAACACCGCATTAGATCTTGACTGTTCCCTTCCCCCCAGCCCCCCAGGGCCCATGATATCCCCCTCTCCCAACCCATGGAATGTCAAGATTCACAGTTACATGCCCTGGGGATTTGAACCTGCCCTTCCTAATCCACCCACCTGCCAGTGCTGCACCACCAAACCCAGGAACACCACCACTCATCTGCCCCATCCCCCAACATGCAACCACACTCTATCCCTTTACCATAGATTATGTCCATATGGGTGATGGGCTCAACGCCTGCTCTTCTCTTACTCTCCTTTGTTAACCTATCTTTCAGACAATGGTTCTCAGAGACTGCTCACTTTTCTCAGTTCAGATCAGTGAGGTCATATACTGTTCATCCTTCAGTGCCTGGCTTGCTTCACTCAACATAAGGTCTTCAAGATTCATCCACGTTATTCCATGTGTTAGCACTTTGTTCCTTCTTACAGCTGAGTAATATTCCGTTGTATGTATGTACCACATTTTGCTTATCCATTCGTCTGTTGATGGGCACTGGGGCTGATTCCAACTTTTGGCAATGGTGCACAATGACGCTATGAACATTGGTGTGCATATATCTGTTTGTGTCTTTGCTTTCAGTTCTTCTAAGTATATACCCAGCAACGGAATTGCTGGATCATACAGAAGATCTATTATTAGTTTTCTGAGGAACCGTCAAACTGTCCTCCACAGTGGCTGGACCATACCGCAGTCCCACCAGCGTGGATGAGGGTTCCTATTCCTCCACATCCTCTCCAACATTGGTTTTTATTAGCATGGATGATCTCATTTTTTGGCATGCCACAGTGAGGATAACATATTGATACAATTGTGAGAATAACATGTTGATCAGATTATATAACATACTTTATTATTCCTCACACATCCTAGTCCCCAGGATTGTTTAGAGAACATTTGCTGCATGCTAGTTCTATCAGCTACTTTTGACACAGACCCAAGGATAAAGTGGGGACTGAGGCCACCCCCCTGTTGCCAGCCACCAGCTTGCTGCAACTGGCTGGGACCGAGGCTATCACCCTAATTAACCATCCTCACACTCCATCCCTGATGGTGATGGCCCTGGACATAAAAGGGCGTACACTGCAGCTTTATACCATAGTAGCAATATATACAGAAACAAACAAGAAGTATACATCTCATCCTGATGAGGGTACCCCTTAATCTCCATTTCCAGGTTCTTAGAGTGTTTCACCAGTCCCATACCGGATCAGCTTGTAATTGTTGGATCTGTTGAACCTCATGGCTCACGTTCTTCAAAGAGGCTTGTATATGGTAGATCATTCTACCAATAGGAGCCACTGACAACATTGAGTAACATTACACACACATATATATGGGGATCTCCCCAGCTAACTAGCGGGGTCCCCCTTTTGCTTAATACATTTAAGTGTGATGCTACGTAACTCTACATGTTTGGCTGGAAGCCAGCCCCATCCATTATCTAAAGCATAGATGAACCATGGCCTGGCTGGATTCATATCCCAGTGCAGCAAGCATTCCACATGGCAATGAATGTCTTCCCACTCTGGGGTCATTTAGTCAACCATCTCCAGCCAGTTTCAATCGTCCCAAGTGGCAGGGGAGATGCTCCGTGGAAGGCCTCCTACTGTACTGGCTGGGATTTTGTACACACCCAAAAATGAGACACGTTGTACACTTGAGCATAGGTGTAGGCCCAAGCAAGCAAGCTGTTGGCATGTATCCTAAGGGTGATAAGACAAATGAGAAAAAGTGACTAAATTGGGTAATGTGTCCATCCAAGATGACACAACCTAATTGCTCATCCTGTGACAGCAATGTTCCGCTCAGAGGTGCACAGCCAGGCTGAGTGTACCACACATGGGGCCCATCCACTGAGGGCTGTATCAATCTTCAACCTGTATCAAAATTGGGGAACTCATTATGGGCCAGAGAGCCAATATAAAATTCCCCTTCAGGATCGTTGCTGCTGTTGATGAAGCTGCCACTTCTACCTGCAAGGGCTAAACATTGGTTACCCAAGGTGTGATCCACAATTTCTTTTGTAATCCTGCTTCTCAGGGAGCAATAAGAATGAGCCACTTTACTTGGGGTGCTTTTAAGGTCCAAGGCCATACCATGGTTTTAGTTTCTCTGCCATGGAACATGGTTACAACTGGTAACATTATGTCCCTATGGTCCCATCTGGGGCTTCAGCAATGGTTTTTTTTTTGTTGTTTTTTTGTTTTTGTTTTTTTTTTTTATTATTACATAATTTATTTATTTTTTATTGTGGGTAAAAATCAAAATTTTCACAATACATACCAACATTTGCAAAATGACATATAAATATATATGCATATATGTGCATTTACTTACAAAAATGTTATTTATATATATATATAAAAATATATTTTAAGAGGTGCTGAGATTACCCAAAATATTACACGGAACCCACTGGGATTCCCATGTTGCCCACCTCCCACACCTCCCACCACATCCCACACAAACATCTCCCACAAGTATGGCCCATCACCCTCAATGGACTTACACATCAATAGGTATTTTGTTACGATTTGCAACTGGATCAGAGCCACTGTTCTATGCAACAGAGCTTCTGTGGGCATTACTCCACCCTGTCGGGGGCACTCATTCTATTGTTGGACCATGGTCCACAGCCTCTTGCGCCACATGCACAGAAAGAGCACAACTATAAGTACAAAGAGTTAAAGGGCTTTTTTTTTTTCCTACAGTGAACCACACAGCCTGCAATTCAGCCCACTGGCAACTTTGACTAAAACCCATTTTGCACCATATCATGTTAGCCCTAGGCTGGATGGCCACAGCCATCCACCGTGCAGACCGGCCTCAATTGGCCTTGTCTGCACACAACACAGACTCTGGGACTGCCTACCCCCAGCTTCAAAAGGGAACCGTGTGTCCCAGATGGGGCTCACCCTTGCCCCAGGGTTCAAAGCTTCGGCATATGTCAGGGGCCACAAAACCTGCTGCAGCTTTCTACTTAGAGGACTGGAAGCAAAATCACCTTGCTGTTCCAAATATGCACCCCACTCAGCAAGGGCCACTGCCTGAGCCACCCCACCACAAGGTCCAGTCACCCAGCTTATGATGGGGTAGGTGGTGAATATTTTCACTGGGGCCTCTCAAGTTATACTTTCAGTACTCTGAGCCGCTTGCTATTCACGCAGCTCACGCTGCTCTATGCTGCAACTGGCTTGCTTGCTTCAGCATTTCCTATGTGGTATCCCGAAGCAAGGACAGGAACACTGATCCTACCTAGGCAGCTGCTGCATGCAGTTTCATATCATTCAAAAGGGGCAAAGCCTGCTGCAGAGCACCCTGTATAGGTGCTGGGATGATATCTGAGATCTCTGCAGGACAGGCACACCAGCAGGACAGCCACTCTGCCACCCCAGCCCACATACAGGTGTGTGTCCACCCGGGGCCCATACCCAACCCTACCTCCTTCTCAGCAGGCACGGTGGGTGTTCAGGTTGGCATCCTGCCATCTATGCCAATTGTTAACTGTTCCAAGGCAGGGGACATTCAAGAAAACACACGAGGAGGAGAGGTATAATGTTCCATACTGGGCTGCAGCCACATGGCAGAAAACCATCAGTCTTCTGGCTGACCCACTGGTTTTTATTAGCACAGATGATCTTATTTTTTGGCATTCAACAGTAAGGGTAACATATTGATACAATAGTGAGAATAACATGTTGATCAGATTATATAACATGTTATGTTATTCCTCACACATCCTAGGCTCCAGGATTGTTTAGAGAACATTTGCTGCATGCAAGTTCTATCAGCTACTTTTGGACACAGGCCCAAGGATAAAGTGGGGACTGAGGCCATGCCCCTGGCACTTCCCTGGGCACAAGCCGCCAGAAGCTGGGATGGCCATTTTGCCTGGAATTCTGGGGCCCATATTCTACCATCTTCCCAGAAGTTTCCCTTTCTTTTACTCTTATACTTGAGTTAAAAGTTTGATATTTTCCCTTGAAAGGTGGGCAGTACAAATGAGCTGCAATTTCATATCAAGTGACACATTACATAAAGAGTGGCTACTCTATTGACATCCAGGTTTTCAGGTGTCAAATACATCATTTATTATTCTAATGGGAAAAAATAGAACCATCTCTGGGGTGGAAGCTGATGAAAGATAACTCACCTAATAGAAAGAGGGGATATGAAAAAGAAGCAGTACCATATCTAAACAATGAAACTAGGGGTTGAACAGAAAGGAAAAAGGAAAAAATTCTCCTGAGGACATTGGCAAGGAAACAATCCATCAGACAGGATAATAACTGTCATCAAAATTAGGCACCAAATTACAGAACAGAAAGAAGCCATCACTTCTAACAAGGTGACCTTAATACAGAAATCCCAGGCTCAGACAAAAGAGGGCAAAACTAGGAAGGAAGAGAAATATTGGGAAGATCACCAAGGAAAAGCTCAATGAGATAAAGAAAAGTGGCCGGTGATGAAAATGGTATGTGTGGGAGAAGGAATTAGGTGAAGTGTGTAAGAGTCCTGTGGCTGTTTTTGTTTTTTAGCTAAGAATTCTTAACTGATCTTGTGCTTGAAATCATGAGATTGGATAATTTGGTTGAAAGGTAAACCTTAAGCTAGTCCACAGCTCTAGTCACCAGGTCAGGTTGCCTCACCTGGGGAGACCCGCAGTCGGATGAGTGCCCCACTGGGGATGATTTGTCCTGTCCACTGGGTACTGGCCCTGCTGGGTCCATGACACTGGAGATTTTAAAATGACATCTACACCTCCCTAGGAAAACCACCTTCTTTAAGCCTGCTGCACTCAAGGCCCTTCATTGGGTCCATGAAACAGAAGTCACTCTCAGCACACATAGAAGTTCAGTGACATGGAAGAAGTAAGGGCAGGGCCTCACAGACAGACCCACACATCCCTGACCCTCTGTCTACACAGAATGTGGGAGGTTGCATGGACTGGTCTGGTACCCCAGGGCCCCTCAGGCAGCCTCAGGGTGCCATCTGGAGAACAGATACCTTGGTGGCAGGGCATGCTCCCACAGAATCATTGTAGGCATCAGCTCCATGAGGCAGGGGCTGTGTCTCTCACCTTGTCCACAGTGTACTGACTGAGCAGTAAAGGTTAGCGGATTGACACAATGGTGATGCCCTCTCCTGACCAGCAGGTGCTCTTAACTGCTCGGATGCACTGACTAAGCTGGGAGAAGGAGGCTGGGCATTAGAGCATGTCTGAGCCTCCCTTCCCTCTGACTCTGATGGAGTTTCAATTAAAGGCCATGGCAACTGAAAGAACAGAAGGTCACCCTGGAATGTAGGAAACAAGCCCTCTGGTCTCATGCTAATAGGAGCTGGGTGGGGAAACATCCTGAGCTTGTAAGATTTACAATGTCTGTGAATTTCAGGAAGAAAAAGAGGAACTGAGCCATCAACTTTTAAGACTTGCTCATTTTAGTAAAATGTAAACTGTCAAGTATCTATTGACTTTGTATATGTACATACATATTTTCTTTGTTCTAAAGCCAAAATAAAAGCCACACCTTATGAGGTGGCAGGGCTCTTCTCTGCATATCTGATGGAGAGTCCCCTGATCCCAGTTTTTCTTCTCTTTGTCTTATTCTTTCTTTCTCATCCGCAGCACCGTTTTCACGGACCCAGAGCCTGACCGGCAACATATGGCGCCCAAAGTGGGGCTCTGAAAACGAAACTTTTCTTTCAGTCAGTGCGGACCAAGGAGCTCCGGAGAGTGGTTTTAAAAGAAAAAGAAACAGAAAAGGTAAGCTTCATCCTTGGAATCATCAGGGTAATGGGTAATCAGCAGTCGAACTTTGAAGAGTTCTCTAGAGTGTTAAAAAGTTTATTAAAATGCACCGGTGTAACTATTAAATCCTCGGCTTTTGAGGAAATTTTTTCTCTTGTACAGAAACATTGTTATTGGTTTCAGCCACAAGGGCGGGATATTTTAAACCTGGAACAATGGAAGTTAGTGATGAAAACTTTAAAAAGAGCTCATCAAGAGGGAGAAATAATTCCCCTTCATGTATGGTCTTTGTGTAGTCTTATTTCTGTTGCTCTTGAACCTTTGCAATCAGATGAGGATGAAGATTGTGAACAGGATACTGCTATTGCTGGACCGATGGCAGAACAAGCTAATGGTGATTTTGATGAAAATGTACTTGCGGGGGTTAGTGAGCAGGCAGGAACAGATAGACTCAGGTCTAATAGAAAGAAGAAAAGGAAAGAGGAAGCTTATGGAGCTTTTTCAGTGGTCACTATGCCGTCTGCTCCAAATTATGATTTGTTGTCTTTTGAGCCAGCATCTGTGCCACCTAAGGCATCTGCTGATCCATTTTTTACAACATTTGATGACCCTCCTAAAGTTTCTGTTTTTGTGCCAGCACCATCCTCCTCAATTATGAAAAGTATAGCACAGGGAAGTAGAGAAGGAGATTCAGAGTCTATGCAACTCCTTTCTACTTTTCCAGTAACAGTAACTCAAATTCCAGCAGATGCTGACAATCCCCAAGGGGGTGTACAGTATGAGCATGCTCCTATTCCTTTTAAAACTATCA
>JAKSZT010001533.1:4824-22504 GCA_026826555.1 Tolypeutes matacus | reverse complement strand
AGAGAGAGAGAGAGAGAGAGAGGAAATCAACAAAACCAAAAGCTGGTTCATTGATAAAATCAATAAACCCAGCAAATAACAAAGAATAACAAAGAAAAAAAGAGAGAAGATACAAATAAATAAAATCAGGAATGAAGAGGGGTCATTATGACTGGCCCCACAGAAATAAAAAGGATCATAATAGGGTATTATGAAAAACTGTATGCCAGCAAATTAGACAACCTAGATGAAATGGACAAATTCTTAGAAATGCACAAACTCCCAACATTGGCTCTAAAAGAAATAGAAGAACTCAACAAAACTATTATCAGTAAAGAGATTGAACCAGTTGTCAAAAATCTTTCAACAGGGGATTGTGGGAAGACAGCATCACATTAGAAGACAAGACTCAGCTCTCTCACAAAAACAACAGAGAAAGAACCAAAAGCTGCCCGAGGGACCTGCCTTGGGGGTCAGTAGACCAGGACAGTGCTTCACAACTCCCAGGAGGGTGAGGGACAGAGATATGAGGAACATATCTCTGAGTTACTAAACTTTGTTACTAAACCTCCTGACTGCAAGGAAGGGCTCCCCTCCCCACCCACCCCTTAAATATTAAATGGTGGTAAAACCCCTGGGTCTAACAATAGGCAAGAGATAGAAATTGGCCAGCAGAGATAATTCACCAACACATTCCGATGCCTAGGCATTAGCAAAAAATTACAATCCATACTAAGAAACAGGAAGAGATGACCCAGCCAAAGGAACAAACCAAATATCCTGAAGAGATACAGGATTTAAGACAATTAATCAATGCTAATCACACACTTATCCTAAATTAATTTAAAGAATTGAAAGAAAATATGACTAGAGAGATAAAGGATATTAAGAGTACACTTGGTGAGCATAAAGAACAATTTGAAAATCTGAAAGGAAAAATAACAGAGCTTGTGGTAATGAAAGACACAAAAGGTGAGATTAAAAATACATTAGAGAGAAGCGGCTGTGGCTCAATCAGTAGGGCTCCCGTTTACCATATGGGAGGCCCCGGGTTCGGTTCCCAGGGCCTCCTGGTGAAGGCGGGCCCGCCCGCATGGCGTGGTTAGCTGACCCAGCGAGCACAAGCAGCAAGGGGGGGATAAATGACTAAATAAATAAAATCTTAAAAAAAAATACATTAGAGGCACATAAGAGCAGATTTGAATTGCTCAAAGACAGAAATAATGATTTTGAAGGCAGAATATTTGAACTGGAAATGACGAGAGCAGAAAGAGAAGAGAATGTTAAAAATGGAACAGAGTCTCAGGGAATTGAATTGAAAGACAATGCAAAATGCAAAAACACATGCATTATCGGTGTCCCTGAAGGAGAAGAAAATGGAAAAGGGGAAGTAAGAATATTTGAGGAAATAATGACTGAAAACTTCCCTACCCTTATGAAAGACATAAGATACCTACTCTTCAGAATGACAAATATCAGAGAAAAAGAGATTTTGAAACATCAAGAAAAAAGAAAAGCATTACATTCAAGGGTAACTTGATAAGCTTAAGTGCCAACCTCTCATCAAAAACCATAGAGGAGAGAAGAAAGTGGAATGATGTACTTAAGGCATTTAAAGAGAAAAATTGGCAGTCAAAAATTCAGCATCCAGCAAAACTGTTCCTCAAAAAAGAAGGGGAGTTCAAAGTATTCACAGACAAACAAAAATTGATAGAATATGTTACCAAAAGACCACAGTTACAAGAGATACTAAAGGGAATGCTGCAGTCTGAAAGGAAAAAACAAGGGCCAGAGACTTGTGGAAGAGTGTAGAAATGAAGATTATTAAAAAGAGTATATTAAAAGGTAAAAAGATATATAATAGCATGATATGACAACAGCCAAAGGTCAAAATGGATGAAGTAAGTAATGCTTTTATAGTAATAACATTGAATGTTAAGGGCTTGAACTTCCCAATCAAAAGACCCAGACTGAAGAATGGATAAAAATATATGAGCTATCCAAATGTTGTCTACAAGAGACCTCAGATGTAAGGACACAACCAGGTTAAAAGTGAAAGACTGGAAAAAGATATTCCACACAAATATTATCAAAAAACAAGATGGAGTAGCAATATTAATTTTAGACAAAGAAATATCTATACTAAATATTTATGCACCTAACTTCAGTGCCCCAAGATACACAAGGCACACACTAGCAAAGCTGAAGGGAGAAACAGATGTCTGTACAATAGTAGTTGGAGACTTCAATACACCACTCAGCATTGGATAGAACATCTGGACAGAGGATAAAAAAAGAAACAGAGAGCATGAATAATATGATAAAGGAACTAGACCAAACAAACATCTATAGAGCATTGCACCCCAAAAGAGCAGGATATACATTTTTTTCAAGTGCTCATGGATCCTTCTCCAAGGTAGACCATATGCTGGGTCACAAGAAAGTCTCAGTAAGTTTAAAGAGATAGGAATTATACAAAACACTTTCTCTGATCATAACGGAATGAAGCTAGAATTAATAATGGATGGAAAAAGGGAAAATTCATAAATATACAGAGATTAAATAACTCACTCTTAAAAAATCAGTTGGTCAAAGAATAAATTGCAGGAGAATTCAGCAAATATCTAGAGATGAAAGAAAATGAGAACACAATACATCAAAACCTATGCGATACCACAAAGGAAGTGCTGAGATGGAAATTTATAGCCCTCAATCCTTACATTAAAAAAGAAAAAAATAAACCTAAATTCGATGATCCAACTGCACACCTGTAAGAACTAGAAAAAGAACAGCATACTAATCCAAAACCAAGATGAAGGAAAGAAATAGGAACGATCAGGGCAGATATAAATGAAATCAAGAAAAAAAGCAACAATAGAATCAACAAAACCAAAAGTTGGTTCTTTGAGATCAACAAAATCGATAAACCCTTAGCTAGACTGATAAAGTAAAACAGGGGGCACATTACCACTGGCCCTGTAGAAATTAGAGAGTTTATAAGAGGATACTATGAACAGCTCTATGCCAGAAAACTAAAAATGTAGACAAAATGGACAAATTCCTAGAAACACATGAAACACCTACACTGACCTTAGAAGAAATGGAAGACCTCAACAAACCAATCTCAACTGAAGAGATTGAAACAGTCATCAAAACCTCCCAAAGTTGAAAAGCCTAGGACCAGATGGCTTCACAGGTGAATTCTAACAATCATTCAAAGATGAACTAATACTGATCTTGCTCAAGTTCTTCCAAAAAATTGAACAGGAAAGAATGCTAACTCATTCTATGAAACCAACATCACCCTAATATCAAAACCAGATAAAGATACTACAAAAAAGAGAACTGCAGATCAGTAACTGTAATGAATATAGATGCAAAAATCCTCAATAAAATACTTACAAACAGAATCCAAAAAACACATTAAAAGAATTATACATTAGGATCAAGTGGGTTTGCAAGGTATGCAAGGCAGGTTCAGCACAAGAAAATCAATTAGTGTAATAAACCATATTGATAAATTGAAGAAAAAAATCACATGATCCTCTTGACTGATGCAGAAATGGCATCTGACAAAAAAAGAGCACCCTTTGTTGATAAAAACACTCCAAAAGATGGGAATAGATAGATGGGTGCTTTCTCAATATGGTAAAGTGCATATATGAAAAACGTACAGCTGGCTTCATACTCAATGGTGAAAGACTGAAAGCTTTCCTGCTGAGATCAGGAACAGGACAAAGATGCCCATTGTCACAATTATTATTCAACATTGTGCTAGAAGTTCTAGCTAGAGCACTTAAGCTTGACAAAGCAATAAAAGTCACCCAAATAAGAAAGGAAGAAGTAAAACCTTCACTCTTCACTGATGTCTTGATCTAGAAAATCCTGAAAAATCCACAACAAAGCTACTAGAATTAATAGACAAGTTCAGCAAAGTGGTGGGATACAAGATTAATAGAAAAAATCAATAGTGTTTCTATACACTAATGATGTGCAATCTGAGGAGGAAACTGGAAAAAACTCCATTTAGACTAGCAACTAAAACAATCAAATATTTAGGAATAAACTTAACTAAGGACATAAAGGACCTGTATTCAGAAAACTACAAAACATTGTTAAAAGAAACTGAATGTTGTGTCAAATAAAGGCTAACAAGAATGGAAGCTTAATATCATAAAGTTTATTAAATGCAAAGGAAGTAGAAACGATTAATACATATTTAAGTGCAAATAGTAAATAGAAATAGCTACTTATTAGTAGTTAATAAAATGTGTGGCCTGCAAGTAACAAACAGGTGTCCAACTGTTGTAGATATTCACAAGCCACCAGATGGTTAATAAGAAATTAAGTAATGATACATCACAAACCAGGGGACACACCAACATCTGGCTCACAGCCGGGAAGTCCTGAATCTGCAGCTGATATGAGTCCCATTTGAAAACAACACCTGGAGGAAGTGTCTGGCACCCTTCCTCAGGGTAAAACAACACATGAGTGAGCATTTTCCCCAGCATGGGACTTCAACCGGCTCCGATGCAACCCTCCCCTTTTATACTAACATTAAGTATCATGAGGCAAAGCCCATTCCAGAGTTCATGCAGCAATTCCCAGAGAAGTAGCCAGTTTCCTTGAAAATGTTCACAGCCTCCCCAGAAAGTTCCTAACACTTATCTTGGTGTTTGCTTGTCCCAGAACAAAGAAATGTAAGTTCTGGCTTTAGTCCATAGGGTCACTGCTGAGTTTTCCTGCCTTTTATGCTGACCAAGGAAATATTAGTTGCTGATTAATAGGGTTTAAGGTGTGAATACTCACTAGATTTTTATCCCCAACACACTGAAGACTTAAATAAATGGAAGGACATTCCATGTTCAATGATTGGAGGACTAAATATTGCTAAAATGCCAGTTATTCCAATTTACAGATTGAATGCAATCCCAATAAAAATACCAACAGCTTTTTTGCAGAAATTGAAAAGCCAGTAATCAAATTTATTTGGAAGGATAAGGAGTCCAGAATAGCCAAAAAAGTCTTTAAAAAGAAGAATGAAGTTGGAGGACTCTCACTTCCTTACTTTAAAGCATATTACTTAGCTACAGTGATTTAAAAAACAAAACAAAACAAAAAACAAAATAGCATGGTACTGGCATAAGGACAGACAGATTGACCAATGGAACTTAACTGAGAACTCAGAAATTGACCCACACAACTGCAGTCAAATGATTCTGACAACACTGTTAAGCCCACCCAGCTGGGCCAGAAACAGTTTATTCAACAAATGATGTTAGGTGAATTGGATAGCCATATTCAAAAGAAAGAAAGAAGACCCCTAGCTCACACCTTATACAAATATTAACTCAAAATGGATCAAGGACCTAAATATAAAAATGACAACCATAAATTTCCTTTAAGAAAATGTAGGAGGAAGGAAGCTGGAAATCAACAACGGAGGGAAAATGGGAAAATTTATAAATATTTGGAGATTAAACAACACACTCAAATAATCAGTGGGTCAAAGAAGAAATTGAGAATAGAACATAAAAACCCTATGGAAAACCGCCAACGCAGTTCTGAGAGGGAAGTTTATAGCCCTCAATACTTACATTAAAAAATAAGAAAAAGCTAAATTTGATGATCTAACTGCACACCTGGGGGAACTAGAAAATGAACAGCAAACTAATTCCAAACTAAGATGAAGGAAGAAATAGCAAAGATCAGAGCAGATATAAATGAAATGGAGGAAAAAAGAAAACAATAGAGAGGATTAACAAAATCAAAAGTTGGTTTCTTGAGATCAACAAAATTGAGAAACCCTTTTCTAGACTGAAAAAGAAAAACAGAGAGAAGACACAAATAAATAAAATCAGAAATGAGAGGGGGAACATTACTGCTGGCTCTGCAGAAATAAGAGGATCAAAGAAAATACTATGAACAACTATATGCCAAATCCTGGACAATATAAATGAGATGAACAGATTCCTAGAAACACCTGAATCACCTAAACTGACCCTGGAAGAAATAGAAGACCTCAGCAGACCAATCTCAAGGGAAGAGATTGAAACAGTCATCAAAAACCTATCAAAGATGAAAAGCCCAGGATCAGATGGCATCACAGGTGAATTCTACCAATCATCCCAAGATGTTCTAATACCAATCTTGCTCAAGCTCTTCCAAAAAAATTGAAAAGGAAAGAGCACTACCAATCTCATCCTATGAAGGCAACATGACCCTAATAACAAAACCAGGTAAAAATACTATGAAAAAAAAGAAAACTACAAACCGATATCTCTAATGAATATAGAAGCATAAATCATCAACAAAATAGTTGCAAACAGAATCCAAAAGCACATTAAAAGATTTATACACTACAATCAAGTGGATTCTATCCCAGGTATGCAAAGGTGGTTCATGATAAATTGAAGAAAAATCACATGATCCTCTCAATTTATGCGGAAAAAAGCATTTGACAAAACACAGTACCCGTTCTGGATAAAAACACTTCAAAGATAGGAATAGAAGGAAACTATCTCTATATGGTGAAGTATATGCCTGAAAAACCTATAGCTAGCATTGTACTCAATGGTGAAAGACTGAAAGCTTTCCCGCTGAGATCAGGAAAAAGACAGGGATTCCCAGTGTTACCATTATTATTCGATATTGTGCTAGAAGCTCTAGCTAGAGCAATTTGGCTAGATAAAGAAATAAACGGCACCCAAATAGAAAAGGAAGAAGTAAAAGTTGCACTATTTGCTGATGATATGATCCTATATCTAGAAAATCCTGAAAAATCCACAACAAAGGTACTAGAATTAATCAATGATTTCGGCAAAGTGGCAGGACACAAGATGAATATGCAAAAATCAAGAGTTTCTATAAACTGCTGATGTGCAGTCTGAGGAGGAAATCAGAAAAAAATCCCATTTACAATAACCACTAAGAGAGTCAAATACTTAGGAATAAAGTTACAAAGGAAATAAAGTAGCTGTACTCAGAAAACTCTGAAACATTGCTAAAAGAAACTGAAACAGAATTAAATAAATGGAAGGACAATTTGTACTCATGGATTGGAAGACTAAATATCATTAAGATGTCAATTCTACCCAAACTGCTTTAAAGATTCAATGCAATCCCAACAAAAATCCCAACAGCCATTTTTTGCAGAAAAAAAAAAAAACAAAAACAATAATCAAATTTATTTGGAAGGGTAAGCGGCCCTGAATAGCCAAAAGTATCTTTAAAAAAGAATGAAGTTGGAGGATTTGCACTTTCTGTCTTTAAAGCACATTACTTAGCTACAGTGGTAAAAACAGCATGGTACTCGCATAAAGACAGACAGATTGACCAATGGAATGGAATCAGGAACTCAGAAATTGACCCTCACATCCACAGTCAAGCAGTTTTTGACAGGGCTGTTAAGCCCACCCAGCTGGGCCAGAACAGTCTGTTCAACAGATGGCGCTGGGAGAACTGGACAGCCATATTCAAAAGAAAGAAAGAGAACCCTTATCTCATACCTTATGCAAAAATTAACTCAAAATGGATCAAGGACATAGATATAATAGCAACAACCATAAATCTCCTTGAAGAAAATGTAGGAAAAAATCTTCAAGCTCTTGTGGTTAGTGGTAGTTTCTTAAGCTTTAAACCCAAAGCATGAGCAACAAAAGAAAAAATGGATAAACGAGATCTCCTCAAAATTAAACACCTTTGCACCTCAAAGGACTTTGTCAAAAGGATGAAAGGCAACTGATTCATTGGGAGAAAATATTTGGCAATCGCATTCTGCTAAGGGTTTAATATCCCAGATATATAAAGAGATCATAAAACTCAAGAACAGAAAGACAAACTACCTGATTAAAAAATGGGCAAAAAACTTGAAAAGACCATTGTCCAAAGAAGAAATTTAAATGGTGAAGAAACATGAGAAAATGTTCAAAACTACAATGAGACATCATTTCACACCTGTTATACAGGCCATATCAAAAAAACAGAAATCTGTGAATGTCAGAGAAGATATGAAGAGATAGGAACACTTATTCACTATTGGTGGGAATGTAGAATGGGACAGCCATGGTGGAGGACTGTTTGGCAGCTCCTAATGAAGTTGAATGGAGATATGCCATGGGACCTGGCAATACCATTATTAGGTATATACTCAGAAGATCTGAGAACAGTGACACGAACAGACATCTGCACAGCGATGTCCATAGGGGAATATTCACAATAGCCAAAAGTTGGGAACAACCCAGGTATCCATCAACTGATGAATGGATAAACAAATTGTGGTGTATACACATGATAGAATATTATGCAGCGGTAAGAAGAAATGAAATCATGAAGCATATGACAACATGGATAAACCTGGAGGACATTATGTTGAGTGAAACAAGCCAGTCATAAAAGTACACATATTGTATGATTGTACCATCATTAACTAAATATATTATGTAAACTCATAGAATTAATAATTAGAATATAGGTCACCAGAAAATAGAATGAGGGTAGAGAAAGGAAAGATGATGGTTAGTCTGTGCAGAATTGATTAAAATTTGTTTGTGAATCTTTGGAAATGAATGGAAATTGTGAGAGCACATCATGCTATTTGTGACTAACAGAGCTATTATATGGGTATGGCAGTGGTTGAAAGCAAAAGTCTAAGGATATTTATATTACTAAAAGGACATCTAAAAAATGTAACAGGATTGTATAACATACTGAAACCTCATGTAAAATATGAATATGGGTAATATTACATATATAAACTGTTTTTACAAAATATAAATACAAATAATCTAGAGAGAAGGAAACAGAATAGCATGTATGTATGGGAGAAGTATAGAGAGGTTGAGAGGTGGTGAGTTTTGTTTGGTTGTTTTTTGTTTATTATTTTTATTATTATATTTACTGGAACAATGAAAATGCTCTAAGAATGACTGAAGTGATGAATGCACAACTATGTGATTATACCAAATACCAGTGAGTGGATACTTTAGATGGATTTATTTTTATTAATATGTATCAATAAATTGATTTGTAAAAAAAAAAGATTTTTTAATACATTAGAGGGCCAGAGTCCCGGCCATGGGAGAGTGTGACGAGGAGCCTGGATGAAGAACAGTATAAAAACGCAAAGTCATCAACATGTGCTTTAAATGTGGCAAGAACAAAACAAGGGCTGCTGTATTAGTCCACCAAAGGGGTGCTGATGCAAAGTACCAGAAATCTGTTGGTTTTTATAAAGGGTATTTATTTGGGATAGAAGCTTACAGTCACAAGGTCATAAACTGTAAGTTACTTCCTACCAAAATCTGTTGCCATGTTGGAGCAAGATGGCTGCTGGTCTCTGCGAGGGTTCAGCCTTCCTCTTCCTCCTAAGACTCCGTGATCCCAGTTTCTTCCTATCTCAGCTGTAGGCTGGCATAAGGCTTTGTCTCTCTCCCTGGAGCTTGATTCTTTCTGGGCCCAGCTGCTCTGTTCTCCATGAGGTCAGCTGTAGACTATCAGGCTTTTCCTCTTCCCGGGGCCTCTGCCACATCTATGGAGCCATCCTGTTCCTCTGTGTTCTTCTCCTGTGTTTTTACTTCCCAGGGCTCCAGCATCAAAACTCTAACTCTCTCCTCTGCCTTGTCATTTTCTCTGTGAGTCTTTATCCACCAAGGGGGTGGGGACTCAAGGTCCTACTGATGTGGCCCAATGAAAACCTTAAACATAATTTAATCAAGTAAAAGTGAAACCTCTGAATCTAACAAAATCTAATATGCCCAGAGGAACAGACCAATTTAAAACATAATCCAATACCTATTTTTGGAATTCATAAACAATACAAACTGCTACAGCTGCTGTCACAGTTGTCTAGGTTCAGTATTTCATACTGGAAGGAAAGTTAGATGTAAATTCTAATGTTTTAGTTTGAATGAACATTTCTTTTTGGACCTGGGCATTTCCAAAAAGGAGTTCTTTGATGAAAAATGTACTTCTTAAATCAACTCTAGTCTCTCTTTACAAAGAACTCTTTAGGATACTAGCAAGAAAGAAGTAAATTAAACTGAAAGCTCATCTGCAGTTCAGAAAAGCAAAGACATGCAGTTTTGAAGAGTGAAAGTAGCATAGTGTTGGCCATGGGTGATCAAGATACAGCTAGGCAATGCAGACCAATTTCTTTAAACTGCAGCTTTTCTGCTGTCTGCTTACAGTGTTGATGGTGGTGGTCATTAAAGTTACTCAGGTGGAGTATTACGACCATGAAACCGTTTCAGCCATATTCATGGACAGCAGTGGACAGTTTGTTTCCTCCTAGGTGACAGGAATTAGCTGGAATCCCTACTGTGGCTATGAGCACCAGACCCTGTCCAGCCAGGAGCATGTGGAGGAAGACACCTTACTGGCTGCCATGCAGGGGCAGGACTGATATGGGTTCAGTCCCTTTTGCAAAAAGCATTGACCCTTCTTCCATCTTGAACTCTTAAGACTTCTTCAAGGTGGGAAGTCACCTGGAATTGCTGGTTCATGTAAAGGATTTTCAAAGAAAGCCCAAGAAGTATGGTGGAGACTACCTGCAGGCCAGAATCCACTCTTGCAAGATGCAGGCGGGGGCTGTGAGTAGAGTGGTAGACTACTAGAATGGGTGTAACTTTACAGATCTCCACACTGTGGAGCCCTAGTTCTGCTTCAAACCAAAGAAGCTCCTGTGCAGTAGGAGAATTGACTATTTCGAAGGTGAATACCTGAAGGCCCTCCTCACTGCTGCAGAGAGTGCTTTCTTCCAGAGTGGTGTCAATATCAAAATGCCAATCAACTCCAGTGGACATGATTGGGTGACTGTGATTACCAGGAGAATAAAATAAACAACATAAAAGTAAATAATATAATAAACAAACAACAAATAAAATAACAACCCAGAACTATCTAAAGCCTCAAGAACTTTTCCTTCTCAATATTACAAAGACCAGTGGAGGCCCAGAAAGTTGAAGATGTGTCAGTTTAATGACCCTGGCCCATTACCTACCACACAAGCTGCATCCAGATGAGGTTATTGTGAAGAACCAGTTGGATATGGCCTTGTCCTTTGTGTGCCCTTTGTACACTTAGCCTATTCTGGAGGAGACTGGAAAAATCACATCCAGTGACCTTCCCCTTCACTTGCATTACAGGAAGTTTGTGCATGGCTCCATGGAGAGATGGCTGCCATTGTTTTATGTACAAAATTTCAAAAAGAGCTGGGCTTTATATAATGAGTTGTAAGGCTCTTAGAAGACAGGTTATATTTATAATCACTTATAGCATTCTTTCCGATCTTAACTTAGCCATGGGAGAATCATTATTAACATCACTTACACTACATTGCCCTTGTAATAAAAAATGCTAGTGAGTGTATTTGATTTCACTTCTCCTGGGAGGAGGAAGTTGTGCACATCTGCATGAATAGCACAAGTGGTACATCTTCAGCAGGGTGAAGTAGAGAGGGCTTATAGTCAGTGACTTCTGTGAACACTCTGAAGTTGCCTGGTCTCAGAAATTTCCCTTGATGACCTACCTTTTCTTAACTAGGAAAGGTCAGTGTGCTTCATCAGAATTTTGTAGTGAGAATATTTAATATTTCCTGCTCTTATCTAGAATAGAAGGAAAGGAGGGGGGGAGAAAAAAAGCAGTAAAATAAATATAAATTCTGGGTTTTGAATTGATATTTGCAACGGGGAATTGCTTCTTTTTGATTCAGGTAAATTTCACATGAATACTTATTCTAAAATGACAAGTTTTGGAGCTGGAAGGGGGAAATCTATAAATGGAAGTTTATTAGCATGTTCTCAAGTTTGAGGACTTTGAGAACTGGCTTTTATGTAAAGAATGCTACTATTATTATAAACTTGTAAAAGTTATTTCCACCAATGTCAAATTTTTCATTTCTGGTTGTTATCTTGAATGGCATACTTAAATTTGAAATAAAAATTAGATGTTAAAAAATACACTGGAAACATATAATATCAGATTTTGGTATGACACCAAAAGACTGGATTTACAAGAGATAGAATAAGAGAGTTGGAGGACAGTGAATATGAATTTGAAAAGACATGAATGACAACAGAAGGAGAAAGAATGGAAAATATGGACCAGGGAATTGAATGACAACACAAAATGCACAAACATTCATGCTATTAGTGTCCCAGAAGGCAAAGAAAATGGAAAAGGGGCAGAAAAAATATTTGAGGAAATAATGACCAAAAATTTCCCAACACTTATGGGAGACATAAATATCAATATCCAAGAAGGACAATGTACCCCTAAAAGATTAAAAATGAGTAGACCTACTCTGAGACACCTACTGTTCAGAATGTCAAATGCCAGAGGTAAAAAAGAGAAAGAGAATAACATTTCATCACATATAAGGGACACTCAATAAGACTAAGTAAGTACATATTTCTCATCAGAAATCATGGAGGCAAGAAAACAGTGGTATGATATACTAAAGGTTCTGAAAGAGAAAAACTTCCAGCCAAGAATTCTTTATCTGGCAAAATTGTCCTTCAAAACTGAAGGTGAGTTTAAAGTCTTCACAGATAAACAAAAACTAAAAGCGTATGACACCAAAAGACTGGATTTACAAGAGATAGTAAAGGGAGTGCAGCAATCTGAAAGGAAAAGATAGGAGAGAGAGGCCTGGAGAAGAGTGTAGAAATTAAAATTATTAAGGGTGATAAAAAGGGTAAAAAAGACTGATGATAGTAAGATAGGTCAATGGAAAGTCGAAACATATAATGGATGATATAAATAATGCCTTCACATAATAATATTTTGAACTCCCCAATGAAAAGACACAGACTGGAAGAATGGATAAAAAAATCAGCCATCTATATGCTCTCTACAAGCTCAAGGACACAAATAGAAACTAAGTGAAAGGTTGGAAAAAGAGATTACATGCAAACAATATTAGAAAAAGAGCTGGAGTAGTGATACTAATATCAGACAAAACTGATAAATACAAAAACTGATAAATACAAAACTGCCAATAAGAGATGAAGGAAGACTTTACATAATAAAAGGAACAATTCACCAAGAAGAAATAACAGTAGTAATAAATACTTATGCACTTAACCAGGATGGACCAAAATACACAAGGCACACACTTGCAAAACTGAAGAGAGAAATTGATAATAGTTGGAGACTTCAAAACAACACTGTCATCTTTGGATAGAACAACTGGACAAAGGATCAATAAAGAAACAGAGCTTGAATAATATGACGAATGAAACAGACTTCATAGATATTTATAGAACATTGCAACCCAAACAGCAGGATATGATTCTTTCAAGAGCTCATTGATCTTTTTCCAGGACATGTTGGGTCACAAAACAAGTCCCAATAAATTTTAAAAGATTGAAATATACAAAGCACTATCTCTGATCATAATGGAATGAAGCTGGAAATCAACAATAGGTGGAGAAAGGGAAAGCAAAATTATACATAGGTTAATCAACACACTCTTAATCAGTGGCTTAAAGAAGAAATTGCAAGAGAAATCAGTGAATATCTAGAGAAAAATGAAAACAAAAACACAACATATCAAAACCTATGGGATGCAATGAAGGCAGTGCTGAGAGGGAAATTTGTAGTTCTCAATACTTACACTTAAAAAAAGAAGAAAAAGATAGAATCAAAGACCTAACTGAACACTTGCAGGAACTAGAAAAAGAACAGAAAACTGACTCCAAAGTAAGTAGAAGGAAAGAAATAACAAATATTAGAGCATAAAAATGAAATCGGAAAAAAAATCAAAAGAGAGAATCAACAAAACCAAAAGTTGGTTCTTTGAAAAGATCAACAAAATCGACAAAGCCTTAGCTGGACTGACAAAGAAAGACAAAAAAAATGAGAAGATACAAATAAATAAAATCAGAAATGAGAGTGGGAACATTACTATTAACCTCACAGAAATAAAAGAGGTCATAAGAGGATGCTGTGAAAAACTGTTCACCAACAAACTAGACAAAATGGACAAATTCCTAGAAACAAATGTACCACCTACAATGATCCTAGAAGAAACAGAAGACTTCATCAAACCATTCACAAGTAAGGAGATTGAAATAAACATCAAAAACCTCCCAAAGATGAAAAGCCCAGGACCAGATGGCTTGACCAGTGAATTCTGTCAATCATTCAAAGAAGAATTAATACCAATATTGCTCAAAATCTTCCAAAAATAGAACAGGAGCGTTCATTCATTCTATGATGCCAACATCATGCTAATACCAAAGCCAGATAAAGATATCATGGGAAAAGAAAATTATAGACCAATTTCTCTAATGAGTATAGATGCAAAAATCCTTAACAAAATACTTGTTAATCGTATCCAACAGCACAGTAAAGAAATATACATCATGATCAAGTGGGTTTTAACCCAGGTATGCAAGGATGGTTCAACGCAAGAAAATTAATCCATGTAATAAATCACATTACTAAATTGAGGAATAAAAATCACATGATCTTCTCAATTGATCCAGAAAAGGGATTTGACAAAATCCAACATTATTTCTTGATGAAAACTCTCTGAAAGATAGGAGTAGAAGGAAAATTTCTTAATATGATAAAGTGTATATATGAAAAACTCACAGCCAATATTGTACTCAACGGAGAAAGACCGAAAGTTTTCCTGCTGAGATCGAGAACAAGACAAGGATGTCCACTATCACCACTGTTATTGACTATTGTAGTAGAAGTTCTAGCTAGAACAATTTGGCAAGAAAGAGAAATAAAAGGCATCCAAATAGGAAAGGAAGAAGTAAAACTTTCACTATTTGTTGATGACATGATCCTTTATTTAGAAAATTCTGAAAAATCCATAACAAAGCTAGTAGAACTAATAGATAAGTTCAGCAAAGTGGCAGAATACAATATTAATAAGCAAAAATCAGTAGTGTTTCTACATACTACTAATAAGCAATCTTAGGAGGAAATCAGGAAAAGAAATCTCATTTACAATAGAGACTAAAAAAATCAAATATTTAGGAATACACTTAACCAGGGGTATAAAGGTCTTGTATATGGAATACTACAAAACATTGTCATTAAAGTCAATTCTACCCCAAATTATCTACAGATTCAATGCAATCCTACTAAAACTTCCAACAGCTTTTTTTTTTTTACAGAATTGGAAATGTTAATTATCAAATTTATTTGGAAAGGTAACAGTTCTCAAATAGCCAAAAATATCTTTAAAAAGAATAAAGTTGGAGGATACTCATGTCCTGACTTTAAAATATATTACTTAGCCACAGTGGTGAAAACTGCATGGTACTGGCATAAAGATAGGTATGTTGACCAATGGAACATAATTGAGTGTTCAGAAATAGATCCACAAATTTATGGCATAGTGATTTTTGACAAGGCTGCTAAGCCCACCGAGCTGGGCTGGAACAGTCTATTCAATAAATGGCGCTGGAAGAACTAGACATCCAAAAGAAAGAAAGAGGACCCCTATCTCACACCTTATAAGCCTAAATATAAAAGCTATAACCAAAAGTCTCCTAGAAGAAAATGTAGGGAAACATCTTCAAGAGCTTGTGGTAGGCTGTGCTTTCTTAAAGTTTACAACTAAAGCACGAGCAATGAAAGAAAAGATAGATAAATGGGACCTCCTCAAAGTTAAACACTTTTGCACTTCAAGGACTTTGTCAAGAAAATGAAAAAGCAGACTGTTCAAGGGGAGAAAATATTTAGCAACCACATATTGGATAAGGGTTTTATATCCATGTTATCCAATGATAAAAAGACAAGCAACTCAATAAAAATGACCAAAGACAAATGAAATCAAGATTCATATGACAACATGGAGAACCTTGAGGACATTATGTTATGTGAAATAAGTCTGACACAAAAGGACAAATACTATATGGTGCCACTAATATGAAGTAAAATGAGGAGTAAATTCACAGAGGTAAACTCTAGAGTATAGGTTACTAGGAAATTGAATGCGGGGAGCTGATGCTTAATGTATGTAGAATTTTTGATTTATTGTAAATGTGTGGAAATGAATAGAGTTGATGGTAATACAGTATAGTGACTATAACTATCACTGCTGATTTATAAATGTGATTGTGGCTGGAAGAGATATTCTGTGGATATAATATTTCAATTGAAAGGAAGCTAGAGAATAATGTAGGGACCGTCTAACAGTAATTTTGGTGGGGGATGAAGATTGGGGTTAATAGTATAAGAATGTTCTTTTATGAAATGTTAAGTATATGGTGATGTATGGGAAAATTACAACTAATGTAACTTATGAATTATAGGTCACAGTAACATTGTAATACTTTTGCAGCAATGGTAAAGAAGATGTATCAATTGTATGGGACTATGGTGGGTATAAGATGGTATGGGATTTTTCCTTTTGGAATAATTAAAACATTCTGAAAATGACTGAGGTGATGACAGCACAACTCTGTGATGAATATGAGAGCCACTGAGTGTACACTTTGAGTGGATTGTACAAAGTATGGGACTGTATTACCAAATGACTCCTGTGGTGGAAAATGGGCTGTGTTTAACAGAACAAAGATGAGAATATTCTCTCATGAGCCATAGCAAATATATAATAGTAATACATGGTGTCATTAACCAGTTGAGTTGGGGAAAAATACACTAAATATAAGATCTTGGCTAAAGTTCATAGTAATGTTTTTTGTTTTTTAAAGATTTTATTTATTTATTCATTTATCCCCCCCTTGCTGCTTGTGCTCGCTGTGTCCATTTGCTGTGCGTTTTTCTGTGTTTGCACATCTCCCCTCGCTGGGTCGTCCTGCTGCGTCAGCTCACCGCGCCGTGAGGGTGGGCTTGCCTTCACCAGGAGGCCCCGGGAACTGAACCCGGGGCCTCCCATATGGTAAACGGGAGCCCTACTGATTGAGCCACATCCGCTTCCCAATAGTAATGTTTTGACCATGCTCTTTCATAGTTTATAACAATTGTTTCACAACAATGCAAGGTGTTAGCGGTGGGATAATTTATAGGAACCCTGTATGATGATATGCATGTGGATTTGTAAGTTCACATAAGTTATACTATACACTTATTGTTTATGGATGTTCGTGTATGAATCATAAACTTCAATAAAATGTAAAAATATGGAATTACAATGCACAGTGAACCCTAAGAGAATACATGGGCTTTAATTAATAGTAAAATTATAAAAAAATGTTCTAACATCAATTTTAACAAATGCTCAATTGCTAAATCAATACCAGGTGTTGGTGGTGGGGTGGAGGTATATGGGAATCCTGTATTTTAGATATGATTGTTCTGTAAACCAAAACATCTCTAATAATGAACAAAAATAAAAAAGAGGACATGGAAACAATATTCCATTAGATCTTGGATATCTAAAAAAAAAGAGTATAATTTGATTTTTTATTTCTTCAAATCTACATTATCTGTATAAGAAATGTTTGTTAATTTTCCTCATAAAGGCTTTCCACATATACAGTTAGATTTATTCCCATTTTATACTTTTTAATTGCAGCTTTTTTCCATTATAACTTCTCTTTAATTTTGTATATGAAATATTATGCACTGTACACAAATATTATGCTCTATTAGATTATTTTATGTTTTAATTGTCCACAATAAAATTTTTCAATGACTTCTGTGCTTTCCAGATATATATTCCCGTTCCTACAAACATAGATGATTTGATCCATTTATTTCCCCTGGTAAT
>JAKSZT010001532.1:0-14330 GCA_026826555.1 Tolypeutes matacus | reverse complement strand
GCGAGCCAGGCCTCGCCGGCGTCCGCCCCGATCCGCGCCCCACCCCGGCGTGTGCAATCCCCTCACCACCCTCCAGCTCCGCGACTGCCAGACAGAGCCGCCGGCCGCCCAGGCCCGGGCCAGGGAGGGCGGCTCGCCGGCCAAAGAGCGTGGCGGGGACCAGCGGTAGCAGCAGGACCTTGCCAGGGCGCTCCAGGACTACCTGAAGGTCAAGGGAGGAGCGCGCGCGGGGGGGGGGGGGGGGAGGCGGGCACGAGCTCCCCCTGTCGGCAGGTGGCGAGTCCCCGGGAGAGGGGGAGAGGGCAAGGGTCCAGGAGCGGCCGCGGGCACTGCCTCTCGGTCTACCCCGCAGGCCGCCAGCACCTGAGCGCACTTTGGGCTTTGCGTGGGACCTTCTGAGCGTCGCCTGCAGCGTAGGGACTCGCCCCGCCGCCGCCTTCTAGGAACCACCAGAAAGCACGGACCGCGACCAGGAGCCTCAGGATTACAGCCCCGAGAGCCTACGGGAGGCGCATGGGGACCAGCTGGACCGCGCTCGCGCCCCGCACCAGGGCCAGGAACACGTGGAAGCGCCGGCACACGGGGAGCCCCGCCCGACGGCCCTGCGCAGGACTAGAACCCACATCCTCCCCGCCTGGTGAGGCTGCCCCCTTCGCGCAGTCTCCAGAGGTGGACCCTTACCCGTCACCCCTCCGGGCTCTGAACCCTGTACAGATCCTCTTTGAAGAGTGCACGGTTGTAATCTTTTTTCAAATGTAAAAGCACAGTTCCATAAAGTCTGGGGTAAAACTTTTCCACAGGCGTAGCTTGTGGCATTTGGGGAATTTAATTTACAGCTTTTCTGGAGGCGAGCTCTTCTTTTCTGAGTCTGAGAAGTTTATTGGGGAGAAACGCAAGTTTTAATATTGTTTTCCCAAAGGTGATATGCAATTTAATAGATTTGTATTTTTTAAAAATCTGTGCTCTTTAGATATTAAAAAAAAAAAAAAGAACGAAAAATGAATAACATGTAGTGTATACATAAAATGAAACATTTTCAGATGGAAAAAGAAGTGAAATTCTGATAGGTACAATAACTGGGTGAACCTTAAAGACATCAGGTTGGTGAAATAAACCAGCCGCAAAAGTACATGTATTGTGTAATCTCACCTTTATTAAATAATTAGAATAAGTAAACTCATAGAGTCAGAATGTAGAATATTGGTCACCAGGGGATGGGATGAGCTAGGGAATGAGGCATTAATGCTTAAAATGTACAGAATTTCTAATTGGTTTGATCTTAAATTTTGGTCATGGATGTGAGATGGTAATACAAATGAACATAATTAACAACACTTGATTGTATATGTCAGTATTGTTAAAAAGGGGAAAGTCTAGGTTGTATATATGTTAGTAGAATAAAAATAAAATAAAAACACAAGCAAGCATAGGACTGCACCATGCAAATGGTGAAACTTCTGTAGTCGATAACCTTTCATGAAGTGTAAAAAATGTACCAAACTAATGCAAGTTATTAATAATAGGGTGGCATATGCTAACTCTGTATTTTATTCATGACTTTTCTGTAAACCTACAACTTCTCTAATTAAAAAGCAAAGGAAGGATAAACAAACAACAAAAAATAATGAATATTTAGACTACCCTACCAGACAAAGAACCATATCCAAGTGAGGTGTATTTTGAGGGCAAAGGGAATATGGAATGACCAGTGGGGGAAAAAAAGTATTTATAAATACCAATATGACCTTGTGCCTAGCTGCAGAGATGATGCATATATTGTTATGAGTATTTCTTATTTTGTCATAAATATGTTTGCATGTATATACAAGTGGCTGCAGTTGTCTGTTTTGTGACATTTCCAACTATATTTGAAAAAAACTATTCATTGTCATGTGCTGTTTCTTTTGTTTTCTTTTTTCCTTTTATTTTGTACATTTAATAATTGAATATATAAACAATTAAAAACTAAAAAGTAAACACAGATGAATAAATACATATATCTCTCAATTAAATGTACTGGATACATATAAAAAAATTTTGGATCAAACAATATGTTACACAATATATTTGGTTCATAGTAATGCATTCATACAGTATTTGTCCTTTTGTGTCTGGCTTGCTTCGCTCAGCATAATGTCCTCCAGGTTCATCCATGTTTTCGTATGCTTTACGAATCCATTTCTTCTTATAGCTGCATAATATTCCATCGTGTGAATAGACCAGAGTTTGTTTATCCATTCATCTGTTGATGGACACCTGGGTTGTTTCGAACTCTTGGCAATTGTGAATAATGTTGCTATGAACATCAGTGTGCAGTTGTCTGTTCGTGTCACTGCTCTCAGTTCTTCAGGGTATATACCCAGTAGTGGTATTGCCAGGTCACGTGGCAAGTCTATGTTCAACTTCTTTAGGAACTGCCAAACAGTCCTCCACAGTGGCTGTACCATTTTGCATTCCCACCAACAGTGAATAAGTGTTCCAGTCTCTCCACATCCTCTTCAACACTTGTAGTTCTCTGTCTTTTTAATAGTGGCCATTCTGATAGGTGTGAAATGATATCTCATTGTAGTTTTCATTTGCATTTCCCTAATGATCAGTGATGTTGGGCATTTCTTCATGTGTTTTTTTGCCATTTGTATTTCTTTTTTGGACAAATGTCTATTTAATTCTATTGCCCATTTTTTAATTGGGTCATTTGTCTTTTTACTGTTGAGTTGTAACATCTCTTTATATATCCTGGATATTAAACCCTTATCAGATATGTGATTTCCAAATATTTTTTCCCATTGTGTTGGCTGCCTTTTCACCCTTCTGACAAAGTCCTGTGAGGTGCAAAAGTGTTTAATTTTGAGGAACTCCCATTTATCTATTTTTTCTTTTGTTGCATGTGCTTTGGGTGTAAGGTCCAAGAAACCACCACCTACTACAAGGTCTTGAAGATGTTTCCCTATATTTTCTTCCAGTAGTTTTATGGTCCTGGTTTTTATATTTAGAACTTTGGTCCATTTTGAGTTGATTCTTGTATAGTGGGTGAGATGGGATCCTCTTTCATTCTTTTGGTTGTAGATATCCTGTTCTCCCAACACCATTTCTCAAAGAGACTGTTTTGTCCTGTTAACACGGACTTGGTAGGTTTGTCAAAAACCAGTTGATTGTATAGGTGAGGGTTTATTTCTGGGTTTTCAATTCTATTCCATTGATTGGTGTGTCTATCTTTATGCCAGTACCATGCTGTTTTGACCACTGTAGCTTTGTAATATGTTTCAAGAGCAGGCAGTGAAATTCCTCCCACTTTGCTCTTCTTTTTTAGAATGTTTTTGGCTATTCCGGTGTACTTACCCTTCCAAATGAATTTGATAATTGCCTTCTCTAATTCTGTAAAGTAAGCTGTTGGGATTTTGATTGGTATTGCCTTGAATCTATAAATCAGTTTAGGTAAGACTGTCATCTTCACGATATTTATTCTTCCAATCCATGAACATGGAATGTCTTTCCATTTGTTTAGGTCTTTTTAAATATCTTTTAGCATTATTTTGTAGTTTTCTGCATATAGGTCCTGTACTTCTTTGGTTAATTTAATTCCTGGATATTTGAGTCTTTTTGTTGCTATTGAAAATGGAATTTTTCCCAATTTCATCTTCAAATTGTTCAGTACCAGTGTACAAAAACATTACTGATTTTTGCCTGTTGATCTTTTATCCTGCCACTTTACTCAACTCATTTATTAGCTTAAGTAGCTTTGTAGTGGATAAGTAAGGATTTTCTAAGTACAGGATCATGTCATCTGCAAACATAGTTTTACTTCCTCTTTTCCTATTTGGATGCCTTTAATTTTTTTTCTTGTCTAATTGCCGTAGTTAGAACTTCTAGTACAATATTGAATACAATGGTGACAGTGGGCATCCTTGTCTTGCTCCCGATTTTAGAGGGAAAACTTTCAACCTTTTCCCATTGAGTATGATGTTGGCTGTTTGTTTTTCATATATGCCTTTTATCACATTGAGGAATTTTCCTTCTACTCCTATCTTTTGTAGTGTTTTTCTCAAAAAACTATGCTGAATTTTGTCAAATATCTTTTCAGCATCAATTGAGATGATCATGGTTTTTTCCTTCAATTTGTTAATGTGGTATATTACATTGATTGATTTTCTTATGTTAAACCAACCTTGCATACCAGGAATAAATCCCACTTTGTTGTGATGTATAAGTCTTTTGATATGCTGTTGGATTCGATTTGCAAGTATTTTGTTAAGAATTTTTGCATCTATGTTCATTAGAGAGATTGGTCTGTAATTTTCTTTTCTTGTAGTATCTTTATCTGTCCTTGGTATTAGGGTGATGTTGGCTTCATAAAAGGTGTTGGGTTAATTTTCCCTCCTCTTCAATTTTTTGGAAGTGTTTAAACAGGATCAGTGTTAATTCTCTCCTAAAAGCTTGGTAGAATTAACCTGTGAAGCCATCTGGGTCTGGACTTTTCTTTGCTGGGAGATTTTTTTTTTATTATTTTTTTTAATTTTTGTGTAACATTTATGTAATCTAAGCTGGGAGATTTTTGATGATGGATTCAATCTCCTTAAATGTGATTGGTTTATTAATTTCTTGTAGCATCAGTGTAGGTTGGTTGTGCATTTCTAGGAATTTGTCCATTTCATCTAGGTTGTCTAGTTTGTTGGCATATAGTTTCTCATAATATCCTCTTATGATGCTTTTTATTTCTGTGGGGTCATTTGTAACTACCCCTGTATTAGTCAGACAAAGGGGTGCTAATGCGAAATACCAGAGATTGGTTGGTCTTTATCAAGGGTATTTATTTGGGGTAGAATTCCACAGTTACCAGGCCATAAAGCATAAGTTTCTTCCCTCACCAAAGTCCATTGCCACGTGTTGGAACAAGACAACTGCCGACATTTGCCAGGGTTCAGGCTTCTTGGGTTCCTCTCTTCCTGGGGCTTTGTTTCTCTCTGAGCTTAGCTCCTCTGTTTCCACCACAAGGTCAGCTGTATATTATCGGGTGAACAGCTCACTTCTCTTCTCCTGGGGCATTCTCTCCAACATCAAAACTCCAACATCAAAACTGCTCCCTCTGTCCTTTGCCTTGCCTTTTATATTTGATTCCCCCACCACCAAGGGGTGGGGCTGAATGCCCTACCAACATGACCCAGTCAACACCTTAATCATCACTTAATCATGCCCAGATTAACAGACCGGTTTACAAGCATAATCCACTATATATTTTTGGAATTCATAATTACATCAAATTGCCCAACGGCTACATCCCTGCCCCCTTTCATTTCTGATTGTATTTATTTGCATTTTCTCTCATTTTTTCTTTGTTAGTCTAGCTAGGGGTTTGTCAATTTTATTGATCTTCTCAAAGAACCAGGTTTTGGTTTTGTTGATTTTCTCTATTTATTTTTGTTCTCATTTTCATTTATTTCTGCTCTAATCTTTATTATTTCTTTCCTTCTGCTTGCTTTGAGATGGTTTGCTGTTCTTTTTCTAGTTTCTCTAGTTGTTCAGTTAAGTCTTTGAGTTTAGCTCTTTCTTCTTCTTTAACATAGGCATTTAGGGCTATGAATTTCCCTCTCAAGACTGCCTTCGCTGTATCCCATGAGTGTTGATATGTTGTGTTCTCATTTTCATTTGTCTCAATATATTTACTGATTTCACTTGCAGTTTTCTTCTTTGACCCACTGGTTATTTAGAAGGGTGTTGTTCAGCCTCCATACATTTGTAAATTTACTTTTTTCCTGTCTATTATTGATTTCCAGTTCCATTCCATTATGATCTGAGAAGGTGCTTTGTATAATTTCAATCTTTTTATATTTATTGAGCACTGAATTGTGCCCTAGCATGTGGTCTCCCCTGGAGAAAGAACCATGGGCACTTGAGAAGAATGTATAACATGCTGAGTTTAGATGCAGTGTTCTGTATTTGTCTGTTAGATCTAACTTGTTTATCATATTGTCAAGTTCTCTGTTTCCTTGTTGATCTTCTGTCTAGTTGTTCTACCTAATGATGTGAGTGGGGTGTTGAAGTCTCCAATGATTATTGTTGAAATGTCTATTTCTCTCTTCATTTTTGCCAGAGATTGTCTCATGTATTTTGGGGCACCTTGATTAGGTGCATAGATATTTATGACTGTTATATCTTCTTGGTGGATTTTCCCTTTTATTAATATATAATGGCCTTCTGTATCTCTTATAACTTTTTTGCATTTAAAGTCTGTTTTGTCTGATATTAATATAGCTACCCCTGCTCTTTTCTGGTTGCTATTTACGTGGAGTATCTTTTTCCAACCTCTCACTTTCAGCAGGTTTGTATCCCTGGTTCTAAGGTGAGTTTCTTGTAAGCAGCATATGGATGGCTGATGTTTTTTTTTATCCACTCCATCAGTCTGTATCTTTTGAGGGAGTTTAATCCATTCACATTCAATGATATTACTGTAAATGCACTATTTACTTCCTACATTTTATTCTTTTTTTTTTTTTCACGTGTATAGCAATTTTCTATTTACAAATAACTTTTACAGGCACTTTGTCTCATCTCTCCTCTGTACATTTCTTAAGTTTAAGGGCTATTTCTTTTTTTTTTTTTTTCCTTTTTTTTTTATATATATATTTTATTCTTTGGTTTTCATTTGTCATCTTATTTTTGTCTAACTTTTTACTCTTTTGGTTATCCTTTCTGTTATTTTTTCTTCTGTACTATCCTCTAAGCCTCTGTCTCCTGTATTTTTCTTTCAGGTTCTAGGGCTTCCTTTAGTATTTCCTGCAAAGGTGGATTCTTTTTTACAAACCTTTTAAATTTCTGTTTGTTTGGGAATATTTTATACTCACCTTCATATTTGAAGAACAGTTTTGCTGGATAAAGAATTCTCAACTGGCAGTTTTTCTCTTTCAGTTTCCTGATTGTATCATTCCACTGTCTTCTCACCTCCATGGTTTCTGAAGAGAAATCTGTGCTAAGTCTTACTGGATGTCCCTTGTATGTGATGGTTTGCTTTTCCCTTGCTGCTCTGAGAATTTTCTCTTTATCTTTGACACTTGACATTCTGAGTAGTATGTGTCTTGGAGTAGGTCTATTTGGATTTATTCTGAGTGGGGTACGGTGTGCTTCTTAGTCATGTAAATTCATTTCTTTTGTGAGAGTTGGGAAATTTTCAGCAATTATTTCCTCAAATACTCTTTCTGCCCCTTTTCCCTTCTCTTCTCCTTCTAGAACTTCCATGGCACATATGTTTTTGCTTTTTGTGTTGTCATTCAATTCTCTGAGCCCCTGCTCAATTTTTTCCATTCTTTTCTCTCTTCAATTTTAGCTGTTCTGTCTTCAGTATCATTTATTATTTTTTCTATCATTTCTAGTCTGCTGTTGTATGCCTCAAATGTGTTTTTGATCTCAGCTGTTGTGTCTTTCATTCCCATGAGCTCTGTTACTTTTCTGTTCAGGGTTTCAAATTCTTCTTTGTGTTCGCTCAATGTCTTCTTGATGTCATTTATCTCTTTAAATGTGTTGTCTTTCAATTCATTAATTTGATTTTGGAAATTTGTGTGCATCTTGCTGATTAGTTCTCTCACATTCAGCATCTCTTCTGGCACTTTGATGTATTCCTTTTCTTAGGCCATATCTTCTATTTTCTTAGTATGGCTTGTAATTTTTTGCTGATATCTAGGCATCTGATTAAGATACAGTTTACTCAGATGCTCACTTTCTTTCTCTTTTGTAGGGATTTAGTGGCAGGAGGCTGTGAGTTACCACTGCTCTTTGATTTTTGGCTCAACCTGAATTGTTAGGATTTTCCTGCTGGTTGCACAAAGTTGGGCACTGAACCGAGTAATTGGTTGTAGAGTCGCTTCCTAGGGCCTTGGGCAGGGAGCATATAGAGACCGGAAAATGCCTCTCCTACTTATTTTTAATTTTCTTGTATGTACTTCCATGATCTGCCAGGACAATGTGCTCTTTGGCAGCTCTCAGTTCAAAGCCTGGTCGGAGTGTATTTTTTTGCAACACAGACCAGATTAATGTGATAGAGCTTCCTGTCTGGAGGCTAGGAGACTTGTAATTCAATCTTTCTCTGAGACAGTTCTCCAGGTTTCTCTGGCAGCCCCCTCCCCTTTCTCAGCTATGAAATATTTCCACTCCCCTCTAAGTCCTCAACAATCAGTCCCTATTTGTAGAGGAGGAGATTGGGAGGCTTATATATCTTTAGCCACTTGCATGCTCCAAGGGAAACAATGGCATAGCCCCACCTGGCCTGGAAGGGCTCTTGGGACACAGCAGACCAAATTTGGGAGTCAAAAGCTGAGTCAGCCTTAGGCTGGGTCCTTCTCTCTCCCCTTTCCTGGGGCATCCTCAACAATTATTCCCAGCTAGAAGAGAGGGAGATTATAAGGGTCAGATTTCTCCAGTTCTTTGCTGGCTCCCAGGGCAAAACACCATGTGATTTTACCTGGCCTGGTAGGGCTCTTGGGACATAGCACACCAACTTTGTAGGTCAGAAACTAAGTCTGCCTTAGACGGTGACCCTCTCTCTCCCCTTTCCTGGGGTGGTAGATCCCTAGGCCCCCCTTTGCCTGTAGTCACAGGTCCAGAGGCCTGAGAATTCTAAAGTGTCTTTAATGTGGGGGGAGGGTACTGGCAGCAGCAGCCCCTGGTTTCAACTCATGGTTCTGTCTTTGTAATTTCCCTCCTGTGTCCCTCTCTCCTCTGGGCGGTGTCCAGGCTTTGCCTGAAGATCCTTTTCAGGGATGTTTCAGCCTGTCCTCTAGCTATTTTTCTGGAGGAGATGAGGTTCCCATGTCTTACTCACCTCCCATCTTCCCGGAAGTCTCCATGTTTCCTTATCTCAGCAGTCAGCCAGGGACCTGACATATTTCCTTCAATGCCAAGAACTGAAAACAAAACAAAACAAACAAACAAACAAACAAAAAACTCTAAAAAAACCTCTTCCTTTCTTTACAGATTGGCTGTGAGCTCCAGCACTGCTTCATATAAAACCTGGCTGCCCCCTACTCTGGTTTGACAGTTATCTCCTTCTTGGGTGGATCCTAAAGATCAGCCAGCAGTGCAATCTTAGGGTCATGTTTCCAATACTGAGCATGCTCTAGAATTCAGGGTACCCCAGGCTTCGTGTTAGCTCCAGGAGCCCTTACCCCAATAAGAATCTTACTCCTCAGCCTTATCCCACCCAGGCTTTTAGGTCTCTCTGCTGCTTGACCCATTATGTGTTGCTTACTGCATGTAGACTGTCTTCAAATGCTTTTATTCAATGCCACCTGAAAAGCTGCTCTATCTTGAGATAGATGAAAGAAAGCCAATCTTTATCCCAGTCCTGCAAAGAACCCCCAGAATGGACAAATAATTCACAATCACATTTATTTTTGTTCTTAGTGAAGATCCATATTTCTTTCAGTGTACAATATGTGTAAAATATGTTACAGTAAATGGCTTTGCAAGAGTGTGACAGGAGAGAACATTGTGTTATAAGAATAGACAATTCATTTGAGAAGGTTTCTAAAAATTAGTGAAGATTAATATAGAAGTATTTGGAGAAATATAGTGCTTTATTTTTAAGATACGTATAGGCTAGTGAGAATGATCAGGTAATATTTATGATCCATAGATGAGTTAGAATAATTGAAGGAGCAGTCTTTAAGTTTATGATCCTGGGAATAGATTGGTTTTGTGTAAAAACAAGGGAAGTTCACGTATTTTAACAAGATATCAGGAAGGAAGACAGAGTCTGTGGGTACAGATATATTAGTTTTGTATATTTGATAGTGTGAAATGGCTAACCTTGTCTTACTTTGAAATTAAAATAGCAGTAGTATTTATAAACTGAGTGCACTGGAAGGGCTGCTGGAAATTGAGGGGAAACGGAAACAAGTCTAATAGATCAAGGACATTACTGATGACTCTCTTGCAATCTTATATAATGAATTTAAGTTAAACCAGTCAGCAAGATCGTGCCTTAATCTGAAACCATGTTCAGCAGGGAGGATGGCTCCAGAATAGGCAGAACTTTGGGTTTTGCCTTGTGAGTAAAGCAGACAGAAAGAGCAAGTATAGTTAATGCAGTGTGAAATGGATTGATTATATTGAACAATTATGAGATGAATATGTAAGAGAAATACTTAAGTTAATCTGTCAATGATCGTGAAATAATTGTAAGATAAAACAATGAACATATTGAAGGAATGTAAGACATTTGAAATTGAAAATTGATAATGAAGAAAACACAGGCATGGACATTGAAGTTAGAGTTGAGAAGAAATAAGGATTATTAAAGTCATGTGTTCATACACATTATTCACCTTAAGAGTTTGATTGCTGAAAGGACTCACAAGACGCAAGCAGTTTAAACTTAGGGAAGAGCTTTACAACTAGCTAAGGAGACAATATGCATTGCAAGGGGCTGACAATATCAGGCATGGACATTTTTGTCCTTCCACTGCAAGTCAGAGTGGACACATGCTCAGTCCACGTCTCAAGCTACCAACAACATATACAAATTGGGAGGTATTAATAAGCCCAATCTGCTCATTTGTTGGCCACTCTTATAGTGAGCTGGTCATGTAGGCACATTCAATCTCTGTGGCCAGGCTGCACCATCAAATCCCCCTCCCCATTTCAGCTTCTACCATCTCAGGTGTAAATCAAAAGTCCTATTGTAACTACAAAACTAAGCAGATAGGATTAAACATCTGAAACAACTCTGGACATGTGATGAATGACAACCATTTAGGTTTAGTTAACAGATTCCACAGCTTTGGCCAAAGGTCAGTAGATCTACAGATAAGCTTGTAGTCAATGCAGACTTGCTATGCAGGTAATAAGAAAGAAATTAATAGGACTGGAAGATAGACAATGGTAGCCATTGTAAAAAAAAAATTGAGAAGAGAGCTGAACTGCTAGAAAAAAATAAAAGAAATTCACAGCAATAATGGAAAAACACTTCTCTTAATATCAAAACCTGAATTTGTAGGTGTAAAATGAACACTATGTTTCTGTAAACAAGTGATAAAGATTATTGAAACAAGAGAGATATTTTGGTAAACAAATCTGTTTTATAAAATGAAGAAATAATTCTAAGGACACAAAAGCAGAACAAAAATCCTGGGAAGTTGGTAAATTACCTACAGCAGCACTCAATTTTAAAAAACACTGGGGTAAATAAGAATTTGTTATTTTTCAATCAAATTCCTCAAATATTTAAGAGAATGTATTAAATATGGTAAACACTGCTAGAATAATTAGAGGGAAAATAATATGGATTTAGAAATAACAAAATCAGGAACACTGATGATAAAGAGATGAGATGAATGGATGTTTAGATGTGCTAGTATTTTCTATTTTTATGTTTGATATTCATTAGCAGTTATTAATCAGGAACAAAAGGTTTATATAAACAAAGTTAAAATTTACCTAACAGGTAAATTAAAATCTGAGAAAAATTATTCCAAATTATCAACTTGGAAGCATACAAGATCAAACAAAATAAAAATATATGGACTAGATGAGAAAATTAATATAGAATAAGACAACAAATTTTGTTACATACCTTACTGTCATATCAATAAATGTAAGTGGAAAGCATCTTTAGATGAGGCAATATTTCAATATACATCAAAATGCTCATTTTTTTTAACCCACCCACTGATGTATCTTATAATTAAACTCAGATTGTGTACCACATTATATGTATATGCATATTCCTTACAGTAATGTTTATAATAAATATAGTGACAACAATAGAAATAAGCTTAAATGTTCATTAGTAGGAGACTGGATAAACACTTACTTAAAAAAGACTATTGAAAGCAACAAAAACTGGCTTTATATAGTTGCTATGAATGAAAAGAGACTGGAATTATGTGCAAGACCTGGTAGATGGTGGTAACTGATTTTGTTTTAAAGTAACACCTTTATCGAGAAAAAAACATATTTTATTCAATTAAGCCTTTGAAAGTTTGCAATTTATTGGGTTTTAGTACACTTAGAGATTTGTGCAACCATGAGCACTATCTAATTTTAATCCCCAAAAGAGAAAGATTATGTTTTTAAACTAATCTATTCCTGTGGGTGTGATACCCTTGGATTGCATTAAATTCAGTTGAGGGTCCTTTAGTTAGATTACTTGATAAGATTGCTTCAGTGCTTTTGATTGGACTATGTCAGTGAGGCCTGGTTCAGATTGAATCTATGCCCCCTTGCTGGGTCTGATATATATGGAAACACAGAGAGAGATACACAGACAGACACAGGAAAAGTACTCTGCCATATTAGATCCTGCCATGCTGGGACTGAGTGAGGAGGTCCAGTAAGAGACAAGCCCTATGCCTGGTTTACCCACAGCTGCAGAAAGGCAGGGGCCTCAGCAGAGATGGGTGGCCTTCTTGCTTCACCTCCTGGTGAAAGTACCTGTTATGGTGCCTCAAGTTGGACTTTTCATGGTCTTGTAAGCTTTTAGCCCAAATAAACCCCTAATAAAAGCCAGCACATTCCTGGTACTTTGTATCAGCAGCCCTTTGGCTAAGTGAAACATGTGGCCTATGGGGCCTGGTCCAGCACACACTTGCTCACTCTGTCCACTGCTCAGGCTGCTCTTCCCACCATGCCTGTCCCTCCACCTGCACAATTCCCAGTGACTCATTGTGCTATTAACTCCTCCAGGAAGTCTACCTTGCTGTGTCCCCTCTGGAGTGGGTGACTTTCTGTGTTCCCATAACACTTTCTCCTGGTCTCTGTGTCAGCATTTACCATATTGTTATGCCCAACTCTACGCCTCCCCAGCTACCAACTCTAATAGGGCACGGACAGTGCCTGACACCCTGTCCCATGGTCCCAGGCACCCAGAAGGCACTCCATAAAGATTTGTTGAGTGACTGCAAGACTGTGAGGCAGTGGAGAGAAAACAGATTTAAAGGCATTCCCAGCCCCTCTGAGTTATAGACCATCAGGCTGGTCACTGCATGCCTTTGAGCCCCTGATGAAGATTAAATAACATTAAGGCCATAAGCCCTCTCTGGGCACTGACCTTCCTGAACAGCTGCTTGGCTCTTAGTGCTGGGATTGCAGCCAGCATGGTCAAACCAGGGAGATCACTGTAGGACACACAGTGTTCAAAGCAGAACACTGAGTCAGCCTCCTCATCCATGGCAGGTGCTCAGTGACCTAAGCCTGGGTGGGAGGAGTGCTTGTGCCCCCTCAGCTCCTGACAGCTCTCACCATTCTGTGTGCTGTGGCCAAAGAACCCTCCCCAATGTAATCCTCCACCCTGTGAGATCATCAGGTATTCATTCAGCAACTCTGCCCCAAGCACTCACCATGCACCAAGCTCTCTTTGGTCCTGGGTATGGAGTGAAAAGAATCCTGGTGGTCTCTGCCCATCAGGAGGTGGACAAAGTATGAAAGCAAACACAAGTGCAAGAGAAGAGCAAGGGCTATAGAGAAAGCTCAGCAGGGTTCTGCGAGGAGGGCTATGAGACCACCAGGTGTGAGGCCCAGAAGGACACAGTGAGGTGACACATTGTGACCAGAATCACAAGAGGGAGCCAGCCCTGCACACATGTGGGAAGAGGGCACCCGGAAGAAGGCACAGCAGGGGAAGAGAAGGAGGTAGAGGGAGATTGGCCAGAGAGGAGGTTAGGAAGGCAGCTGCTGTGGGCAGAGCCTCAACTGAGGCTCAGCTGGGGAGGAGCTGCTTCCCACCTCTGTTGTTTTGATCCACAGGATTGATATTGGGATGGGAGATAGATGAAGAGAGGGAAGGCTTACTCACAAGAGAGTGGGGAAGACAGCAGAGCATTTTGTGTAAGTCTTATGAGGGTTCCCTGACCTTTAACCATATTACTTTGTTTAGCAGTGAGTCACCAGGCCAGGACTCACTCCAAGGGGGGGGGGGTATATGAAGCTGCTTGTACCTGGAAGCAGAGACAGCAGGGACCCAGGGCACAGGCAGCCACCACAGAGAGGAGGCACTTACATCTGACTCTAAATGCAATGAGAAGGCTCTGGAAGGATTCTGACACAGTAACAATGACTGAATTTCATCTCATTTCAACCTCATCATGGTACATACTGAGGCAGCAATCCAGGAGTGAAAGTGATTTTCCTAAAATCATACAGGCCTACCCAGCTGTGTTTTGAGTTGTATTCAGTGTTATATTCATCCCCTTCCTGTTTATTCCATGTCTACATCTGTGTATTAGCTACGTGGGAAACAAGACTATGGGGTTTGCAGTGTTTGCCCCACATACACTTGATAATGCCCCAGGGAAGCATATGCTAGAATGATTCCCACAGTGTTAATGAGGAAACTGGGGGGCCTC
>JAKSZT010001531.1:0-18773 GCA_026826555.1 Tolypeutes matacus | reverse complement strand
AATTGAAAATATGTGTTCATAATCTGCCTTTGCTTTAAAAAGTTTAGTGCTTCATAATATACCATCATGTGTATACACCATAATTTGTATTTCCTTTCATCAGTTGATGGACACGTGGGTTGTTTCCAACTTTGGTAATCATAAATAACTCTGCTATGAGTTATTGGGGAAATTCAGGTATTACTCATACTGCTTTCCTAAGAGGAATAATGGGAAGTTCGAGTGTATAATATATATATAAATTGCTTAGATTTCTGCCTAGCATATGAGAATTACTCATAGGAGCTAAAATTAGTTTAATGTTATTTACTCACAAGGACCTTAAAATCAGAGCTGCCCTGAAATGACCTCTTCAGTATACCATATAGAGCCAAAAACTTAATTCTGTAACCAAACTCAATTATTAGGATTGGTAAAAATTTTTTGCTTAGGGATCATTTTAGGATTAGAGTGTTCAGAGGACACCTTTAACCAAATGTGTACAATTGCATAAATATATAAACAGATATCAATGCTGATGAATATTTCAAAATAAAAATACCAAGGAACTTTCTATATATATATATACATACAAACACACACACAAAGCATATGTAGTGTGTGTGTCTGTGTTTATATATACATAATGTATGTACAGGTATATTGATTGATTATTTTTAAATAAGAGGTCTGGTAGTTAAGAAATTGGTGGAGTCATACATACATTTCATTAAATAAAATATGTTGCTCCTTATATAATTTTCTAATTTGTCTAGTTGATGATGCCAGTAGGAATACTATATACATTTTGGGTCATTTGGATCATAAGTATACATTATGGATTGATTCGCTTTACTCATTATACCAATCCATAATAGTCAGAACTCACCCACATATTGTGAATCATTTAGTTTCTCCCATTCGCTTGGCACTGTTTCATGAGATTTGCAGTTATCAATTCCCTTTATACTCACAAAAAATCTCTAATATGCATGCTCTTATCATCCAAATTTTCTTAGTGGAATACAAGTTAAAACAGAAGTTAAATAACTTATCTGAGCTCACTAATAAGTTATGAAGCGAGGAAGGAAACCCTCTCTCTCTGGATCGTAGACAGAAGCTGATGACTTCTGCACTGGGATTTCACCATGGCGATTTTTGAGTTCTCAGATGGAATTAGCTGGGGCTGATGAATGATTATATGACTGATATTTTTGCTTGCTTGTTTCCAAGAGAACAGACTTGATTAATCTGGGCATTTGAAGGACAATGAAATAATTGTGCTTATAAGGAAACAGAGGGGCAGACAAGGACATTTTCCCTTAGGACAGTGTAAGTAGTATGATAAATTGAACGAAACCTGTATGGTAGAGAACTCCATGCTGTATTTAACCTTCAATAGTTATGTATGACTGTGACTGCCAAGTAAGAAGAATCTCTCTGGATACTTTTCAGTGCAGCACTTCTTTTTGGATAAATACAGTTCTTGTAATATCTTAAGGTATAATATAAAAGGTAAATTAATCTATATCTTGCATTTTTTAAAAGAAAATAGGGTTTACTTTTAAGCCAAAAAATTTCAGTTATGCAATAGCTCTGAAGATAATATTATTATTATATGAGTAGTTATTTTATTCAACATTATCAGCCTTGCTTTTACAGCATAGTTAAAAATAAAATTTTAAAATAGTCTATCTAATCTTTGAGTGATTATTAATAGAACAAAATTGAGCAGCTCATAAATACCAGTATTTTCTATTTATCTCACATGTCTGATAGCATACATCCATCAGAGATTTTTCACTAAGAAAAGAAGAAACATTATCTTAAATGATATTTGAATAACAAAAGAATCTTACTAATGTATAGTTATTCAATACCTTTCAAAATGGACAGTTGAAGAGCTTTGTTATTTATTTATTTATTTATTTATTTATTTATTTTCCTGTCTGGATTCAAATTAGAAAAAAATATTTTCAAAGCTTTAAGTGCAAGAATTTTGAATTAATTAAATTTTAAAATTGTAAAATAATTTGATATATACACATGGGAAAGAAACATATTATATGAAAGTATATCCTTCTACCTCTACATTGTTTAAGTATAAATTAAGGTATATTTAATATTTTTATTATACATAAAATATAAAAAAGTGCAAGTTATCTATGTGAGATAAAGATAATGGGCCTTTGAGACCTTGATATGCTAAGATCCTACTAGTTACTTCAAATGAATGAATTGAATTTTCAGATTAAAAGATATTTGTTTTAAACAATATTAAAAAGTATTAACTACATATCAATATAATGGTAAGAAAAATAGTCTTTTCCCCAAATTACAGGAAGTATGAAATAAAATGTGTGAAAATCACTAGAACAATGCAAGATAACCTTTTAGATTAAACTGTAATTGCTGAATGTGATTATGTCTACTTCCTTACATATGGATTTGTACTTCACCATCAATGCCATGAACAAAATGTCCATTACCTGAATACTTGCCATTCTAGAAAATCATGTATGAATTTATTTATTGATGAAAAAGTAAGAATAGATAATCAGAAGTAGTCAAAACTCCAAAGTTATTATTGACTGTCAAAAGTCTCTCAATGAAAAAAGAAGAAAAGTCTCTCAATGGTTCTGTAAAACCATTTAGTAGAAGGGAGAATATCAAACTTGGATGTGATTTATGATATGGCAAAAGAGTCTTTAATAATGAACTATTTTATATTCCTTATAGCTTATCAAGTTTACATCTACCTTTCTCTGGTTGACTTATGTTCCACTGATTTAGAATGACCAAATGCATACTATATATATATATATATATTAAATTCTCTCTATATATATAGTACTCAATAAAGCAATCATATTTAAAGACAATGAAATTACTCTCAGGAAACCAACTGCTTTGTGTGTCTATTGTTCTGCTTTTCTCTGACCCTTACTTTGAGACCAAAGGCTAGCATTTTTAGAAACACTGGTAGTGAAGATACAATACAAGAAAAAAATACCAAAGCAATCTGGAGTAAAGGATTTTTTTTCCTTTGAGTTGACTTGTTTGAAGATAATGCCACCATTGCTTAAATAAGTATTCAATTTCTAAACAATCAAAAACAAAAAAAAAAATTCTGAAAAAAATATCAGTACTGTTTTCATATACTATATACTTTATATTTTAATTGTGCTTATTTTAAAGCCCTTTAATATGAATTGATCAAACCCAATTTTGAAGTAAAAAAATTACATTATTGAAATATAATTCAGAAATCATTTATTTTTAGCAGAGAAGAGCTTCCCAAAGTTTAAGTCAAAGTAATGAGTCCACAATGTTTTGAACTACTTTCTGCTGTTATTTTTTATTTGTTTCCATATTTTTTGGAATAAAACTTGCTGCTTTATAGGATTAAACCCCTGAAATTAAACATAACAAGTATAAAACAGTATTGTTACAAAAATTCATTTTTGCTAAGAGATCAAAGACAATTATATGGAATTATGTGGAATTTCCTAGTTAGAACATCATATTAGATGGGCATGCTTTCAACTATAAGAAATAAGTAACTATAGATTGTGGCAAACAGTGAGTATAACTCTTTTTCAGGAAACAGTCTAACTTTGTGCTGGGTTGAGTGAAATTTTTATTTTGATGTAGTTCTAGATGTAGTGCTTATATGTTCCAAATTTTGAGGAGCATCTTGGAAAACATAACGCCCGTATATTAAAAAATTTAACCAATCTACCCATTTCATTCTTATTTACACAAATTAGCATATGAGTCAACCAAAGTTCTCTACATTTAGCCCCTTTCAGATTAGGTTATTGTCCCATTAGTCTAGGTACACTTAGTGTCCTTTCACACAGAGCTCTATTGGATTAAGCACAGATGAAGTACATCACCCAGCACACACTAGCCAAATTATATCACTAATAGAAGTTTCCTCCAGTTAAATTATTTTTTCCATTTGTGGCTTATAGTTTTTCACATCATTAACAATGCTTTGAGAATTCAGAATCAAGTTCCTCAAGCTCACCCAGCAGACATCTCATTTGATACTTGGCTTCTTCTTGCCCTCTTTAGATGGTCTCATGTTTTCAGCTGTCAAAATACAAAAAAGTAAAGACAAATTTTCCATCTCAATGTCAAAATAAGAACACATAAATAAGAGTTCTCTATTAGAGGGCACATTAAATGACATGCTGAGGCAAAGAAACAGGGGTCTTGGAAATATTTAGAAATGGCCCAGGTCATTTAAATGCTGACTAAGTAAATACATGACATTATTTGATCTCTGTAAAATCAAACTTGCATTTTTTTATACTTCATGAACACTATATTTTTAAAGAAGCTTTAGATTACATAAACATTACATAGAAAATATAGGGAATTCCCATATAGCTCACTCCCTCTCCCTCCCACACTTTCCCCATTAACAACATCTTTCTTTAGTGAGGTAAATTTGTTACAATTGATGAAAACATACTGAAGCATTGCTACAAACCATGGTTTATAGTTTACATTATGGTTTACACTTTGCAGAATACAATTTTTTAGGTTTGGACAAAATGTAAAGTGGCTTGTATCCATCATTGCAGTATCATGCAAGCTTACCTTTTGAAAATAAGGAAAGTAATTCATTAAAGGCCAGTTATAAAGGGAAAATGGCAGGTGTAAAACCACTAACATATTTCACATAGTGGTGTAGAAGATTACTTAGGAATGGTATCTCCTTTATGCAGGCTGTAACATTTGCAATCAGGATTTTTGAAAATCAGAAAATATCTTCAAATATTAGTGTTGGATAGAAACATATATTTAGAGATATAGATATTTAAATTAATAAAGATGTGCAAATTAATAGATTTAGAGCTATAAATAGATATTGAGATAAAGAGAAAGAGAAAATGGAGGGAGAGAGATTATAAAAACATGTATGAATTTTTATTTTTAAACAAATGCTTTCTAAATATTACCAAAATTTCAAGGAGTTTAAGTGTATTTCCTTAAAATATTCAGAATATAGTATAGTGGTAAACTTTGGCTTTATTTTAAATCGACATGCAGTGACAATGGAATGGAAATGAACAAGTGTGTGATAGAAATAGAGTTGCAAATAGTTGAAACATAATAAATAGCATGATAAGACAGGGGAGAGAATGAAGTTGGCACATTGTAAAATCTTGGTGGAATCAACCTGTGATGGTACTAAATATTTTTGTCTGATCTATCCAGAATAATGAAGTGAGAAGGAGAGAATGGGGAGATGGAGCAATCAGACAACTGGAACTGACTTTGTTCTTCTAGGGCTATTTCATCACATTCAAGCCTCCAATCTCTTCTTCTCTTTCACCTTTTTTGTATTTCTTGTGCCGCTTTTTGGCAACAGTATGATGTTAGTTCTCATTTGGTTGGACTCACGACTTCATACCCCTATGTACTTCCTTCTCAGCCAACTTTCCAACATGGACCTCTTGTATAGTTCCAGTTTTGTCCTAAACATAGCTGTTAATTTCCTGTCTGGCAAGAATACCATTTCCTTTATTAACTGTGGAATTCAGCTTTTCCTTTTCATGACCCTTTTGGGAGCAGAGTGCCTTCCCCTGGCAGTCATGGCTTATGACCGTTATGTGGCTAAATGCCACCTTCTCTATTACTCTGTTCTTATGCACCCTATAGTCTGTTTCTCCATGGTGGCTGGCACCTGGCTGGGTGCTCTGCTCAATGCTTTATTCCTTGTAATATATTCTCTGAATCACCTTACTGTGCCTCCAGGGAAATCCATCACTTCTTTTGTGAGATCCCAGCTCTCCTGAAACTTGTTTGTGCTGATACATCTCTTTATGAAAATGGCCTTTATGCTACTGGGGTTGTGTTCCTCCTCATTCCAATATCTGCAATTCTGGCCTCATATGGGAAGATATCCTCTACTATTTTGAGATTAAGATCAAATGTAGGGATACTAAAGGCTTTGGCAACCTGTTCCTTCCATATAATCGTAGTGTGTCTCTTCCATGGAACAGCCATCTTCAAGAACATTCTCCCCAAAGCCTATCATAGTGCAGAGCAGGATCAACTAGTGTCTGTGTTGTACACTATACTCACTCCTATGCTGAACCCCTCATCTACAGTCTTCAAAACAAAGAGGTGACTGGAGCATTCAGGAAAGTTCTGGGAAGGCAAACCTCCTTAAAATATCGATAAATTATGAATAACACATGAGAAGATTGACCTTATTTGCAGAATGGTATTACTATCACAGAGATAAATAACATACAAAATTTGTCTGGAGACAAATCATGGACAAATATCTTTGACTTACTCCTAGTAAAATAATGGATGAGATAACTTCTTCCTGCTCAAATTCAATTTTGCTTCACAGAATTATTAAGCAGAATGATCTATTTCAGAATACACCCAAAATTTTCAGGTGCTGGCAAACAATATGGAGCACATTTGTCTATTGATTGATATTAGACAAATGGAAAATTCACAACCTAGACAATATTGACTGTATGCTGCATTTCACATTTTCCCTAAATAACAACACTACAATATTTTAACATCATCTAATTTTAAACATTAGTAATAAATTGCTTGTAGCATAAGTTTCACAGCTTTAAAGGTAAAATTTAATTCTGAATATATTATTTGAGGGTTGCTCAAAAACATACAGTCTTCTTCCATTCACACCACTTTATTTTGGGAGTGATATTATGCTATTTTTCCTAATTTTTATAAACACACATATTCTTGTATTATTTAATAATATTCAACAAGTCACCTACAAAAAATTCTCCTAATTAAATTTGTAATCTACTTAAAATATTATCTCATTCATTGCTCAGGTCCATTCAAATTGATATATATATATACTATTAAATATACACAAGCATATGTATATATAAATGTTTTCAGATGTATATGTATATCTTTACATTCACTTTATACAAATATTTATAAATATATGTGTGTGTATATATATAAGTATCACTCCCAATTTTTAGTGAATATTTTTCTTGATAAATATTCAAAATGAAAATAATGGATCCAGTAATATCACTATTTTCTCTTGATGTATGTTTCCCAATTAAATTTTATGAGTTATATACTATTAAGGCCAAAATCAATTAATGCATATAAGAATATATGATTATTTAACACTATATGTGAAAATATAGTTTACAACAAAATTTAAGATATATAGTTTTATATTTATAGTTTTTAAATTAAATTTTTTTAGTGAAAAAGGAACCTCACTGGGATTGTAGTAAATGTTTGCTTAGATACATACCCTTGGAATTGTTTGTGCCTTTTAACATTCTTCTTTGAGACTCTTCAAAATAACTTTTATCCATGTATTAGTTATGGTCTTCAGATTTTCATATGGATTTGACTGATTTATTTTCATTTATTATTAATGAGGAAATCATCATTCTGTTATCAAACTTGTAAAATGATGTGTTATATATCTGAATTTATCTAAGTATCATTTAGGTTTAAGTATGTATCATCATTCCATATTCTTTGTTATATTTCTACTATTTTTTTTACAGTTTTTGTCTTTTCTTTTAATTTTAACTTTACAATTCCACCTTCAGCATGCTCTACACTATGCAAATCTACACTTAAATATCTATCTCCTTTGTTTTGCAGCTTGAATTTAATAATCAGTAAATCACTCTAATTTTCAAAAAATAATTGGCTGCATAGAAATGGTTCACAAGTGCAGTATAAAATAATTATTGAAATACTGTTCAGAAATGTCAACTCTTTTTTTTTAACTTTTAAATATTTTACTGATAATTGGTATTGCTTATCTTTGCTTCTATATGTTAACAGAAATATCCCATGGGAAGCGGCTGTGGCTCGATCAGTGGGGCTCCCATTTGCCATATGGGAGGCCCCGGGTTCAGTTCCCGGAGCCTCCTGGTGAAGGCAGGCCCGCCCATGCGGCACGGTTGGCTAACCCAGTGAGCATGGGCAGCAAGGGGGGGATAAATGAATAAATAAATAAAATCTTTAAAAAAAAAAAAAGAAATATCCCATGGATCATTAATTGCAGGACAATTGGTCCTATCTTATCAGAATTTTGTTGAGCAATGATCCTGCAATGCATAACTCTGATAGGAGCAATTGTTAATATTTATGAGGTAAAATAAATGGAAATATGTGTCAATAGGTTTTCTGGCAAAATATTTTTGCCTCTTACAACTATTTTGTCAGATTATTTAATTCATTTTCCTCTCATTCAGCAGATAGCCAATATATTATTAGTAATGTAATATGATTAAAGTAGCAATAGCCAAAACTTTAATAAACTGATGTGGATTAAACAACTCAATTTATTCTTTCAGTCACTACATAGACAAATCTTTAATCCACCCTACAGGATGTCTGTATCCTCTAATTAAGTACAATGAAAGGGACAAATTGAGCATATTTGAATATATGTCCCCTCATTGTTGTATCTCTGCTAACTATACCTCACCTTTTTCAGAAACTGCCTCTCCTCACTTTCCATCATGTTGGTTTTGGCAAGTGTGTCAGGAACAGAATCTTAACCCATAATGAAATGCATAATGTTATCCGGTACAATCCACCCAACTGTTCTGAGGGGGTTTGGCCTCTGCCCTTGAGATTAGGGAGAGTCTGGCCCTCACCCCAGTGTTTTCGGAGAGTGGGGCCTGGGGTTCTGCCACCACTGTGATGTTTGATGAGGATGGAGCCTAGAACATTGCTGCTGGGAAGCCCTTGAAAAGGGTGGGGTCACTTTACCCTTGGGCCCATAGGACAAGACTTTGTTCTGTAGATGACTCTCATCATTTGAAATCTAATGGAGTATGTCCTGCCGGTTTTTAGAACTGATTTGGAACTATGACCACTCTTTCCTTTCCATATTCTTCCTATAATAATGGGAATATTCATTCCAGGACATTCCTTCCTTTTAAAATTGGAAGCAGTTAACATTTTCTCACTTACACAAATCCACAGCCTGAGGGGAATTTTGCCCCAGAATTGAATTGATGTTGATGAGTCTTTTACTTAGCACTGCTATGCTAAGTTACTTAGCTACTGAAATGATTTAAGTCTTTCTGAAATGTTGTATGGAATGAATATATATATTTAAGAAGTACCAGGGATGGAACCCAGGACCTCGTATGTAGGGGGCATGTGCTCAACAATTGAACTACATGAACTCCCCAAGGATTATGTATGGTTGTTGTTTTCTAGGAGGTATTGGGGATTGAACCTGGGACAAAGTACATGGGAAGCAGGCACTCAAACAACTGAGCTACACCCGCTCCCAAAATTGAATATTTTTTGCATATAGAAATGATGTGTTTTGGGAGTTCAGTGGGTGGAATGTGGTAGTTCAAATTATGTACCCGATGTCCGTGAGTGAGAGCTGAATGAATAGAAAGTACTTTGTAGTTTTTTCCATCTGATATTTATTCAGATGATTTGAATAAATGTGACTGTACTATCAGAGCCACTGAAAAGAGGATGGTGATAGTAAGAAATAGGACAGTGTTCATTCAGCCATATTGGAAAAGAGCAAGATTAAAAAATTTTGATATTCTGTCTTCATGTTTTAATCAAAATATCAAAGCAGATGTCATTATTTTTAATTTTCATTATTTTAAAAAGATATTAAGATTACATAAATTACATAAAAACTATAGGGGATTCCAATATGCCCCGCTCCCCACACCACCCAGATTTACCCACATTAACAACATCCTTCATTAGTGTGGCACATTTTTTGCAATTGCTGAACACATTTTGGAGCGTTGCCACTAACCATGTATTATAGTTTATATTGTAGTTATACTCTTTCCCACACAATTTGGTACATTATGGCAAGATATATAATGGCCTGTATTTGTTGTTGCAATATCATTCAGAACAATTACCAAGTCCCAAAAGTGCCCCCATATTACACCTATTTTCCTTCTCCCTAACCTCAGAACCTCCAGTGGCCACTGCCTCCACATCAGTGATATAAGTTTTTCCATTTATAGAATCAGAATAACTCTATAGTAGAATACTAGTAAGTCCAGTCTAGCCCATAGTTCATTCCCCAATCCTGAGGATTCTGGGATAGTGATGTCCACTCCACCTCTATTTGAGAAGAGGTTTATATCCCATGAGGAAGATAGATGAGGCTATCTTGCTTGCAGTTGCAGACTTTCTTTGTTCCTTGGGATGGTCATTGTCCATGATCATCTAATTTTTATTTGTTCTGGGTGAGTCCAATGAGCTGTAGAGTAGGTGTTGCAACTCTGCTGTGGTTCTGGGCCCATCTGGCATGAGGACAGACCAAAGACTCAAGTCTTTTGGACATACACCTACAAACTCCAGCACAAAGTATAGGTTTAAATAGAAGGGAAAGATGAGCCATGTGTAGGGAAGCCATAATTGAGTTCAACTCTGTCACTCTCAGAAGCACAAACTCCAAAGTAGGGCCCATCAGCAAGGCATCAAACTCCAGAGCTATGTGCCCTGATCATAGGACCTTGGTGCCTCCAGAGCCCTCAGGAGCCCTACTATTTGGGATAGTATCCACTTTGGCAATCTATGGGATACTGCTGAGATGTGCATAAGTGTTACCTCTGGCATGACCTCCCAACTCACTTTGAAGTCTCTTAGCCACATAAACTAATTTGTCTTTACATTTTCCCGCTTTTATTCAAGGTCTTTTTCCAGTTGCATTGATAGATGGTGCTGGTAATAATCCCTCGGTGTCAGTGAGGCTCATCGCTGGGAATCATGTCCCACACTAGGGGGAAGGTAATGCATTCATGTGCTGAGTTTGGCTTAGAGAGAAGCCGTATTTGAGCAAAAAGGAGGCTCTCAGGAGGCAACTCTTAGGTACCCCACAACAATAGGCTAAGTTTCAATTTCAAGAGCAAAGGCTCATAAGCATAGTAGTCAATATCAAGGGCTCATTAATGGATCATCCTCCTTTGCCAGTCATTGCTCCTGCACTTGGGGGACTGTTGCTGCTCCATTAGAGAATATGGAAGAGCTCTCCAGGATGGGAATTCAATATTCTCTCAGTTATTGTGTGAGTCTCCACCCACTGTGATAATGCCCCATGAATGTCTGCACATTTTTGTATACCTTATATGAATGCCCAGGTGAACTTCCTCCCATGTATAACCCATCACTGACACCCCACACCAATGATCCTCCCCTGCCCCAGTTATAACCTTTCTGTGATCCAAAGCTTCTTCAAAAATGAAGCCATTAAAATAGCCAAATACAATTCCATCTAATAATGTTGACTGTCCTTTAAGAGAAAACATAGTTATTACTAAATACAATGCGTTTTTCTTGACTCATCTTAGGTGTATATATCTCTTAACTTTTCAAAACACTGACACTGTGTCTGTGGAGAAATAGTAACACTGACAAATAATGAAATTGATATGAATGTTTTATTGATTAAAGAATTAAAATATCATATGAAAAATAAAGGCAATAAAGCATTTAAATGTGTTGATGACTCATCATATTCCTCATTTGTAAATATTTTCAGCACTTATTCTGACAAATTATCACACTGAATACATTCATATGTCTTCAATTCAGCATGACAGCATGAGGATTTTTTCAAATAAAGTAAAATTTTTTAAAAGTTTCATCAAGAGTATTTTGAATTTATATTGGTTATATATATCAATACAAAATATATTAATATTTTAATAAAGGAATGTTACCATTCTTATAAATGAATTGATGTTCATTCTTCCTTAAATGTAATGAGATTTTGGCAGCTCAGAAAAAAGTTATATCTGACTTTAGAAATATTAATATCTTGATGATGAATTGTTAAAATTCAAGTTAATACTCATCTAACGTTAATTCTTGGCACATGTCAAAATGGTGAATGCAATCTGAGGAATGGAATTTTATTCTTCATTTATTTTGACATAATGCATGGAAAATTGAAAAAATGAACTTTCTAATTTGTTCATTATATTTCTTGTGTGAATTTTAATCATATAAACAAGAAATACTCTAATATTTTAAATATATTAAACATCATATTAGTCAGGTTATCTAGGTAGACATAGCCAACAGGATATATATGTAAATATTATGATATTTTAAAAAATTTTCTCACATAATTATAGAAATACAAATTTCATAGGGCAGGCTGCAAGCTGGGAACACTGATGAAAGTTTTGGAGTTCTCCATGAGAAGCTGGCTAGCTAAAATAGACATGAAAATTCTCTTTTTTATCCTCTGGAATCATAATTTTTCCCTTTAAGTCCTACAGCTGTTTAGGTGAGACATCCCTCATTGCTGAAGGCAATCTCCTCTGTTCATTGTATATGTAATCAGTAATAGATGCAATCAACTTACTAATTATTTAAGTCCATGAAATGTCATACAGTAACAATAGTCCAATACTTGCCTAAATAACCAACCAGGCCCCATTACTTGGCCAAGTTAACACATGAGTCTAACCATCATTGTACATTACTTGTCAACTTGACAGCTATACACATCAACCTAAACCGTGCTTAACTTCTAAATAAAACATTAACAGATATATATTATTTGCCTAACAATAATCAACTTTCCTGTGTACTAAATCTCTCCAGAGTAGGGTGCAAATCTTTGTGTAATATTCCCTCTTAAACTTGAATCCATATATCTAAATATTGTGATATGAAACTAACACAACTTACATGATAAGGGGATAAGAAGGAAGAAAATAAAAATACTGATTTTATGTACATATACGTACATATTCATAGCAGTAAAGGGAAGAAATATTTACAACCATTGCAGTTTTCATTTCTGTAACTAGACGTGTGATCATAGTTTGTATTGATCACTACTTTCTTCCAATACACATTTCAGGTTCTCTTTACCACCGGGAAGCACTTTAGCTGGCCATGGTTCTTTGCTTGTGCAGTGACCTAAACTTTCATTCCTGAGGTTTCTGGGCCATTGGTAGTCCTGACTGAATTTAGTTCTTACAGTTGTCCAATGACATTATGGTAGTACTAAGAGATGACCTAGAAGATTATCTGTATGCCAGGCAAACTCTTCTTTACTGACAATGTGTAGTTGCCATTCTATTTCTTCTTGATAGCCAGGAGCGATCTCCTTAATGAGTACAGAAATTCCTTTCTTTACCTGTTGGTTCAGAAACATGGGGACCCAAAGTGGCCAAGTGGCAGTCTTAACTTCCAGTTCAATGGAAGCATTGTTGTGTCTCCTGGTGGAAGTACTCCTCATTTTGGAACTAAGATCTGTAGATCAGCAGAGTTGGCAGTTGCAGGGATAGGAAGCAAATACTTTTTCTAGTAGATCACTAGGGATAATAGTTGGTGATTAAATTCCTATCTACACCTGTTGATGCCTGGACCCATGTATCCTAGCAATGGGAGAAACAGCGCCATAGTGTGGATGCTGATTTAGAGCATACACAGCCTCCTTGTGAACATTGCCCCAGTACTGCAATCTGTTGCCATTTACCTTTACCATAACTGAGCATTCAAAATGCCATTCCATGGTTATATCAATCTAGCTGCTTCAGGATAATGAAGAGCAAGGTAAGACCAGTGGATTCAGTGGAATTCCATGATGGGGGATAAGACATTCTTTAAGGACACAGAGGGTAGTTTTATCAGAAGCATTTTATGCAGGGAAGGCAACTCATGTACAGAGTATGCTTCTAATCTAGTTAGAACAAATTACTGTCCTTTCAGTGATGGAAGTTCCAGTGTAACCACTGCCATCAGGTAGCAGGTTGATCATTTGCAGAATGGTGTTATTTCAAGAACTAAGTGCAGGTCTCTGCTGCTGGCAGATTGGGCACACAGCAATGGCTGTAGCCAGATAAGCCTTCATGAGGGAAGTCCATGTTGCTGATCCCATGCATAACCTTCATCCCTACCACCATGGCCATTTTTTTCATAAGACAATTGTACAAGAACGTATGTGCTAGGGAAAGAGGCTGACTGATGTCCACAAATCAGGTCATTGCATCCACTTCATTGTTAAAATCTTCCTTTACTGAAATGAACAGCTGGTGTGCATTCGTGTGAGACAAATATTTTCATGTTTTTTGCCCGCTCAGGAATGGAGGGAAGAGAAATGGGAGAAAATAAGATATCATGGGCCCCAGGTAGAGAGGAAGGGGCTGAAAAGAGATAAAGACGGATGATTTACAGACTACAATTATCCATTACAGATTACAAATGCCAGGTTTACTTGCTTGTTGATCCAGGCAGGGGAGAGAGAAGGCAAGGACCGAGGGAAGAAAGCAAGAACAGGGGTGTTTGCTTTGGCACTTTCCTTTTAAACCATTAATTATTCTCCCCTTTGCTAATGACAGAGTAGGAATCCCAGCTGTTTGCTGTTTTTGTTGATTACCCCACCCATCAATTCCCAGGAGGTCAGAATGATAATGTCCCTAGAGAATATCTAGGGGTTCTCCTGTCTTCCAGAGGAAATCTTGTTCCAAATGAGATTCTCACAAGTTTTTGCAGCAGCCCTATTGGGATACTGATGTCCATGTGGGATTCTTGCCAGGTTCCAGATCCATCTCTTCCCTATATTACTACCCTGCCTTGGAAGGTAACATTAAGGTAAGGGAATGTGTTTTGTAAGGTGAAATTTGTCTTGAGATGAGTTAAATAGTTATGTGGATATGGTTGGTTATAGAAAGTTTGCAAAATCATCTTCTAAATTGAAGTATTTAAATGGCTAATTCTACAAAGACATTATTAAAGAGAAACATGAATTGATATCAATATTAAAAAATAACATGGTTAATTATAAGAAGTTTAATAAAGCATTGTCTAAACTGAAGTACTTAAATGACTAATTCCAGGAAACCATTATTAAATAGAAACTAAACTGATGTTGATAACAAAAGTATTTCATAACAAAGAAACCTATCAGAGGCCACCTCAATCTGTATATTGAAGTGGAAATAGGGGGAAAATAATATTGATTCCATTGGGAATCTTAGGTTTTCATAAAATAATGGAGAAGGTAGTTTTTCCTGTACTACTAAAATAAAACACCCATTAATTAATGTAATCATTGGTAAAGTCCTTCCTAAAAGTGTAGTGAAAACATCACCAAACCCGATGTGCACCATCATGGGACACTAGCAGGAACTCCATTCTTATACCCTATGAAATGTCACCCCACATTTTTCCTTTTTTGTGGGGAGCTAAATTCATTCATTCTTTGGCCAGACACCATCAAAGATTCTCTCCTGTTTATAAGATCCAATAAAGCTCATGCCTGACTAAATGTTAGATGTGTTCTTTAGTCTTGCAGCCTCACCAACTCATGACCTTCAGGAATTGGGTTGTAGCACATTGGATTAAAAATACCTCCCCAAGCATTTAGGAAGGAAAAGAAAATAAAAAGCATCCAAATTGGAAATGAAGAAGTAAAATGTTAAGTGTTTGCAGATGACATGATCCATTAGTAGAAAGCCATGAAATAGCTACAACAAAGCTTCTAAAGCTGATTAATGAGTTCAGTAAATTGGCAGAATATAAGATTAACATGCAAAAATAGGTAGTATTTCTGTACACTAATGAACAACCTGGGTAGGAAATCAAGAAAAAAATCCATTTACAATGCAACCAAAATTAAAAATCTAGAAATAAACTTAACTAAGGACATAAAGGACTTGTACACAGAAAACAAAACATTGCTGAAGGAAATCAAAGAAGAACTAAATAAATGGAAGACTATTCCACATTAATGGCTGGGAAGATTAAATATCTTTAAGATATTTATCCCACACAAACTTATTTCAGATTCAATTCAATCCTAATGAAAGTCCCAACAACATTTTTTACTGAATTGGAAAATCCAATTATTACATTTATTTGGAAGGGTAAGGGGCCCCCAATAGCCTAAATTTCTTGAAAAAGAAAATGAAAATTGAAGATATCATGCTGCCTGACTTTAATGCATTTACAAACTACAATGGTCAAAACTACTTGGTTTTGGCATAAGGACAGGCATACTGACCAATGTAACAAAACTGGCACATATATGGCCAATGGAGACTTGAGATGGTCACCAAAGCCACTTATCAGAGACAAAACAATCTCTTCAACAAATAGTGCTGAGACTACTATATTTCCATATCCAAAAGAAAGAAAGAGGATCACAAACTCACACCTTATACAAAAATTAACTCAAGATTGATCAAAGACCTAAATACATGAGTCTTGATCATACAGATTCTAGAAGATAATGTAGGGAAGTATCTACCAGAAGTTGTAGTAGGAAATGGCTTCATAAGCTTTACACCCAAAGTTCAAGAAACAAAAAATAAAATAGATAAAGATAATGCTAAACATCACTAGCTATTAGGGAAATGCAAAACAAAATTACAATGAGATCCATCTTACATCTACTATAATGTCTGCTAATACAAAAGAGAAAACTACAATTTTTGGAGAGGCTTGGAGGAATAGGATCACTAATTCATTGCTCGTGGCAATGTAGAATGGTGTAGCCATTGTGCAGAAGAGTTTGAGAATTCCTCTGAAAGCTATGTATAAGATTTACATATGATTTAATGATCCAACTACTAAGAATATACCCAGAAGAATTGAAAGCACAGACAAAAACAGATATGTTCACACCAAAGTTCATCACAGAATTATTCACACTTTCCAAAAGTTGGAAGCAACCCAAAGTGTCCATCAATAGATGGATGGATCAAAAAAAAGTTGTATAAAGATATGATGGAATATTACTCAACCCTGAGAAGAAATAAAGTATTGACAAATGCAACAGCATAGATGAATTTCAAAGACCTTATGTTGTATGAAGTAAGTCATCACTAAAGGAAAAATATTTTGTGATCTCACTAATATGAACTAAGTTTATTGAGAAGACTCACAGAGGTAGAGCCTGGAATATAGGTTACCAAGAGATAAAAAGTGAGTAGAGAGTGGCGAGCAAAGACTCAATCTGGGCAGAATCTATGTTATAGTGGATAGTGGGAGTTTGGCAGTGAATGGAGTGTATTGGTGGTGAAAGGATGTGAGTAAATTTGATGGTGCTAGAGAATGAGTGTGAGCAGGGTTGGCAGAAAGATTTGAGCCCTGCTTGGAGCTGGCAGGAGGGCTGGAAGAAGGAACAGGTGAACTTTGGAGAAGATGCTAAGTGTGGTTAAGAATACAATTGTGAGAGTGTTCTTTAGGTATCTGTGGCAGGGTAGGGCCACTGGTGTAGAGCGTCAGAGATGAGGAAGTGTGTAGGAAGGGACATGCCCCTATGGAATATTAATATGTTCATTTCATCATAAGGTTTTATCTCAGTGAGTGAAGACCCACACAATAATCAGCAAAATAATAAACTCTCATCCTGTGGAGAACTGCTACATTCTCGACTAGAATGGAAAGAATCGATAGAGCACATTAGCAGTGCCTAATAAAAGGAAAACTGAGCAATATGCCAAGCCTATAATATCAATGCTTGTAGTTATGAACCTTATTCGTAAATAATTAAAACAACCTAATAATTATTGCCTATGATTTACCTCCAGAAAACCTCTTTATCACTCAAATATGGCTTCTTTCTAAACCAAACTTTGTAAATAAACTCATTATCTTCACCTTGGCATGGGACATGACTACTAGGGATGAGCCTGCCTGGCACTAAGGGATTAATACCAAACACTGAACAATGATGCATTGGAAAAAGACCTTGACAAATAGCGGTAAATATTAAATTAAAAAGTTTTTAAGGGTAAGAGACTTCAAAGTTGGTTAGGAGGCTCTTTCCGAAGTTACACTTATGCATGTTACAGGCAGATCTCACTAATTGCCATAGTAAATAAAACTGAAACAGGGTTGCTCCCAAGGGCTCTAGAGATATTTGAACACTTTAGATAATGCACACAACAACATAAAATCAGCAACCTATCAGTGGGCCTTACCTTGGAATATATGATAATCTATTTCCACAATGTAACCGAGTTTGACTCATTTATAATTTCCCTAAACATGATTCATCTTCTTCCTATATTTAAACCAATAATTAGCACTATGCCCATTAAATATACACCAGAGACTTAAATCTTCTGGAAGTTCATATGCTGTTTGAGCCCTGAATTTCTGAAGAATCCTGGTCAACACCTACCCTCTAGTTAATCAGACTCACCCATGAAAACTGACAAAACGATGATTATGGAGAACCCCCTTCCAAAAGAATACAAAGAGTATTTACAACAGCAGGCAAAACAGTTCCTTCCATCTTCCTCATAATATATAAGCCCCCTATCAATCTGAAGTAGAGCAGGCATCACCATCCTAGAATCCTCAAAATTGAGGAATGAACAAACATAAGGGTGGATAAAACCAGGGAACAAAGTAAACTTATTATTATTGTTGTAATGGAAAAATTTGCAACATTAACATATATATAGTGGTTAACAGAGATTCTGTGTGGAGGAGGACAGAATAGATGGAACAAAGGCAATTTTTAGGGCTTCAGAATTATTTGGCATTGTATTGAATAATGGATAAAGACAATTATACATTTCACCAACTCCTATAGAACTGTGCAGTGAAAAGTATAAACCATAATGTAAACTATAGAAATTGGTTCTCAGCAATGCATCAGCATTTGTTCATGAAGTGTAACAATTTTAACACAATGATATAAAATGTATTTTTTGGTTGAAATGTGGAGATTATGGGTAAGGTATATGGAAATCCCCCATATTTATTTATTTGTTTATTTATTTATTTATTTATTTATTTATTTATTTATATTTTTAAAA
>JAKSZT010001526.1:0-31379 GCA_026826555.1 Tolypeutes matacus | reverse complement strand
ATTTCAGGCACACACAACTTGGTACTGAATTATTATTTCAACTAAATAGAGCACTTACACTAGTTTTGGCTTGGCAATCTTTTTTCATATCTCCTGGTTTACCACATTTAAAGCAATTTAAATTAGTTACCATAGGACTACATCCCTTTATAGCAGCTGCAAGAAGGTTCATGTTATATATATTAGGCCCACTGTTTGGCATATTTTTATATAATCCTGTAAAATTCTTCCATTTGCCTTTATTGGACATAAATCCTTTTTACACTCACTGTTAGCATTATCAAAAGCCAACATTAGAATAAGCTTTTCTTTAAGATCAGATTGAGTTACTGTCTTGTTGACTACATCTGCCAGGCTTGCTACAAATTCAGCATAGGTTTCAGTATTTCCTTGAACAATTTTTGAAAATGATTGTAAAGCCTGTCCAGGGGTGGAGATTCATCACCAGGAAAATAGGCAGCACAATCGCTCTTGGACAATGGCAATATCATCATATTGAGCTTGGCGAGGAATCCCAGCCCATTGACCTGTTCCTAATATTTGTTCAGCAGTAATAGTCACTGGTGGATTTTGCTGTTGATTTCATCGTGCTACAATATTAACTTCATCAGCCCACCAAGTTTTAAATTGTAAAAATTCTGCTGAATTAAGAACAGCTTGAGCTCACAAATCCCAGTCCCAGTGTATTATTCTGTTTGCTTGTGCTATTCCTTGCACCAATTCTTGAGTATAAGGAGAATTTATATCATATTGAATGTATGCTTGTTTTTACTCTTTGATAGTGTTAGAAGATATAGGAGCATGCTCATATTGTACACCCTCTTGGGGATTGTTACCATCTACTGGAATTTGAGTAACTGTTACTGGAAAAGTAAAAAAAAAAATTGCATAGAGACTGAATTTCTTTCTCTACTTCCTTGTACTATACTTTTCATAATTGAAGAGTATGGTGTTGGCAGAAAAGCAGAAACTGTTGGAGGGTCATCAAATGTTGTAAAAAATATATCTGTATATACATTCAGATACCATAAGTTGCCAGTCAGGTAGCAGTCAGGACCTGGGTCCGTGAAAACGGTCCCGCAGATTAGGAAGAAAGAATAAAACAAGAAGAGAAACTGGGATCAGGGGACTCTCCATCCGATATGGATAGATGTTGGTTCAAAAGACAATAAATTAACTTTTGGAGCTGACAGCTTAACGAGCACCGGACAAGTTTCATAAACTCCCTTTTTCTTTTTAATAGACATGAGTTAATCTTTTTTTTCCTGTTTATTAACTTTTCATATATGTTTTCATTAATATCATCATTAGCTTGTTCTGCTACAGTATTAACAATAACAATATCCATTTTAATATCTTCATTTTCATCTGATTTTAAAGGTTCAAGAGCAACAGGAGTAAGACTATACAAAGACCATACATAACAATGTTTCTGTACAAGAGAAATGAGTTTTTGTAACTCTAAGGTCCTAAGAGATACCCCTGTATTCTTTAATAGGTTCTTCAAAACTTGGGAATAGACCTCTAACCGAGTTGACTGATTACCCATTACCCTGATGATCAAGATTATTTGACTCACCAACAGAATGCAAGGACTGTCTGACCCAGAAGTCCTTGTTTCCACGGCACTGATCCAGAGAAAAAACTACTCATGCACCATGTAAGTGGCCATCTGAGGTAGACAGTGCTGTGAGTGATCCAAAAGAAGAGTGGGATCAGTTGACCTCACTCCATGTGGAATGCAGACAAGTTTATTTAGGCTGAAGCTGCTTTTTATACTACAAAGCTGATAACAAAAGTAGGGTATCCTTCACTAGTTCCTCAGCTTGGTACGTGAGAGCACAGCCTGTTTCAGTGTTCCCAGACAATCTTTCTTGGGAATTCAGACAATAACATCTTAGTGGATTGTTCATTCCAATCTGCCTCCTCCCACTGCAGTGCCCTTGGAGACATTTACTAATGTTTCAGTGCCAGCAAGCATGCTTTTTAAATGCATAAGCCTTTATGCTGTGGCTCTCAGCATCATTTACAACATCCAAGAGAGAAACACAAAGGGATAAAACGCATATGAAAATATGCTTGATATCGCTTGCTTTCAGGGAAATGCAAATCAAAACTACAATGAGATAGCATCGTACACCCATCAGGATGGCAGCTTTTTAAAAAAATGGCAGACTTTAAGTGTTGTAGAGGATGTGGAGGAATAAGAACCCTCATCCACTGCCTGTGGGATTGTGGAATGACCCAGCCAATGTAGAGGACAGTTTGGTGGTTCCTCAGAAAACTAAGAATAGATCTTCAATATGATCCAGCAATTCCACTGCTGGGTATATACCCAGAAGAACTGAAAGCAAAGACACGAACAGATATATGCACACCAAAGTTCATAGCGGCATTTTTCACCATTGGCAAAAGTTGGAATCAACCTCGGTGCCCGTCAACAGATGAATGGATAAGCAAAATGTGGTACATACATACAATGGAATATTACTCAGCTGTGATAAGGAATAAAGTGCTAACACACGGAATAACGTGGATGAATCTTGAAGACCATATGTTGAGTGAAGCAAGCCAGGAGTTGAAGGACGAACATTATATGACCTCACTGATTTGAACTGAGGAAAGTGAGAAGTCTCTGAGAACCATTGCCTGAAAGATAGGTTAACAAGTGAGAGAAAGAGAAAAGTAGGCTGTGAGCCATCACCATATGGACATAATCTATGGTAAAGGGATAGAGTATAGTTGCATATTGAAGGATAGGACAGATGGGTAGTGACCTTACTGGCTTTCATGTTGCAGGTTTCACAGGTGGGTAGATTAGGAAGAGCAGGTTGGAATAACCAGGATATGTAACTATGAATCTTGTCATTCCATGAGTCAAGACAGGGAAGTGTCATATGCTCCAGGGGGATTGGGAGGAAGGAACAGTTAAGATCAAATGGGGTATTTAGTGGTCATGGGAAATGGTTTTCATTACCTTACATTAATGGACATAGGACATGGTAAATATCATCAAAAATTATTAAACTGTACTGTCTAAATTTTTAACTATCTTGTAAACCACTGACAATGTTTAGTTGCTATATTTTACTATCTGTATAACAGTTAAAACAATTCTAACATCCATAAAAACAGGTTTTAATATGGGGTGGGGAAGGAGGAGGGAGCTTGGGTATGTGGGAGTAAATAGTATTCCGTGTGTGACTGTGCTGTGACCTAAAACTTTTTGAAAATTAAATGAAAATTTGGGAGACACTGGTGAATGAGAGGGGGAAAGTGATACATTACACTAGACATCTGATAACACCATGAAAAAAGGAAAAAAAAACAATTTATTTTAAAATAATTTTTTTTGTTTTTTTCCCATTTTTTTGAATGGCCCAATCTGCTAATTATATTTTATTTTAAGTTTAGTGTTTTTTTCTTCTGAGTTTCCTTTTTCTAATACCTTGCATTTAAGCTTATAATTATTATTACTTTTACCTATTAATTGTATTTGTTTATTATATGGGCTTCATGTCCAAGGACGGTTTAGATCACAGAATTGTTACAATGGGGGCTGCAGAGGATCATTGGTGGGGGGTGTTTGTGATGGGGGATTTATGGGAGTAAGTTCATCTGAATATACATGAAAGACATATAAAATTGTTCAAATGACAAAGGGATGAGGCATGTTCATGGTGTGTAGACAATCACTCAATAAATGAGGGAATCTGAATTCCCAGCCTGGAGAGCTCTGCCACATTCTCCAAGGGAGCAGCAACAGTCCCCTGAGTGCAGGAGCAGTGTCTGGCAAAAGAGGATGGACCAATGATGGGTTCTTTTTTTTTAACTATTTTTTATTGTGGGTAAAAATCAAAATTTTCACAATACATACCAACATTTGCAAAATGATATATAAATATATATGCATATATGTGCATTTGCTTACAAAAATGTTATATATATATATAAATATATTTAAAGATGTGCTTAGATTACTGAAAATATTTCACAGAACACCCTGGGATTCCCATTTTGCCCACCATCCACACCTCCCACCACATCCCACACAAACATCTCCCACAAGTGTGGCCCACCACCCTCAATGGACTTACACATCCTGGGGCCTTGCCACCAAACATAGACCACAGTTCACATGATAGACCACACTCTCTCCCACAGAGTTCTGAGTGGTGTGTGCTGATTTAAAATGGCCTACATCCATTGCCACAATGGTACTCAGGACAAACTCCAAATCCCAAAGAAGCCCCTGTATTTCAACTATTTGTCCCCTCCTTGCCCCAAAAGTGTCAAGTGGCCACTGGCTCCACCTCATTGTTATAATTTCTTCCATTGCTAGAATCACCATATGTCTACAACAGAATACCATCAAGTCCACTCTAGCCCATAGTACTTCCCCCAATACTGAGGGGACTGGGATGGTGATGTCCACTCCACCTCCAAGTGAGAGAGGGCTTATATCTCATGGATATGGTGGGTGGGATGATCCTTCCTACAGATGCAGGCCCTCTCCATTCCCTGGTGGTGTGTGTCTGGGATAAGAAATTTATGGGAGTACGTTCATCTGGAAATACATGAAAGATATATGAAATTGTTCAAATCATCAAGGGATGGGGCATGGTCATGGTGGGTAGACAATCACTCAGTAATGAGGGAATCTGAATTCCCAGCCTGGAGAGCCCCACCATATTCTTCAAGGGGGCAACAAGAATCCCTTATTGCATGAGCAGTATCTGGCAAAAGAAGATGGCCCACTGATGGGTTCTTTTTATTGATGACTAACCTCATGAGTCTTTGCTCTTGTAATTGAAACTTAGATTACTGTTAAGGGGTGCCTAAGGGTTGCGACCTGAGAGGTTCTTTGTTACTCAAATATGGCCTCTCTCTAAGACAAACTCAGCATATGAATGCATTACTTTCCCCCAAACATGGGACATGACTCCCGGGGATGATGCTCCCTGAAAATGAGGGATAAATAGCAAGTGCGAACTGGCAATGTGATTGGAAAAAGACCTTTAATAAATGGGGAAAAGGTAAAGAGAAATGGACTCATGTGGCTAAGAGACTTCAAACAGAGTCAGGAGGTCATCCCAGAGGTAAAACTTATGGACACCTCAGTAGGATCTCATAGAACACTAAAGTGGATATCATTCCACCCAGAGGGGCTCCTCAGGGCTCTGGAGACACCCAGGTCCTACCTAAGTGGGGATAGCCCCAGAGATTGATGCTTTATTAGTGCACTCTACTTTGGAATCTGTGCTTCTTAGAGTGATAGAGGTGGACTCAAATAACTTCTCCATGCACATGGAGGTCCCTTATATTCAAACCTATATATGATGCTGGAGTTGTCAGCTGTACTTCCAGAGACTGGGTCCTTTGGCCTACCTATGTGCCAGCTGTGCCTGGAATCTCGATGTAGTTGCACTCCTACCCTACAGCTCAAAGAACACATCCAAGTCATCTGGTGAGGAGATGGCAATGGCTATCCCAGGGAATGGAGAGGGCCTGCAACTGCAGGCAGGATAATTCCATCCACTGTATCCATGGGATATAAGCCCTCTCTCACTGGGAGGTGGAGTGGAAATCACCATCCCAGGCCCCTCAGGATTGCAGAAAGGCCTATGGAGTAGAGTGGACTTAAAGGTATTCTTTTGTAGACATATCATGATTCAAGGAATGGAAGAAATTATAAGAGTGAGGTGGAGCTGGTGGCTCCGGGATGCCTTTGGGGCAGGGACAGAAATGGCAGTTGAAATACAGGGTCTTTTTCAGGACTTGGGGTTTTTCCTGAGTGGTGTTCTGTTGACAGATGTAGGCCATTTTACATCAGCATATACAGTGCAGAACTGTGTGGGAGAGAGTGTGGTCTATGATGTGAATTGTGATCTATGCTTGGTGACAATACCCCAGGATGTGTATATCCATTGTGGGTGATGTGCCACACTGATGAAGTATGTTTGGGTGGGATGAAGTGGGAGGTGATGAAGGTTGAGAACATGGGAATCCCTGTAATTTCTGTGTAATATTTAAGTAATCTAAGCAAATTTAAAATATATATATATGCCATTTATGTAAGCAAATGCACATATGTACATATATATTTATATATATCACTTTACAAATATGATTATGTATTGTGAAATATTTGATGTTTACTTACAATAAAAAAAGAAAGAAAATGCTACAATAATGGGCAGCATTATTAGTAAAAAGGTAATTTTTAAAATGCTTACCAGAATGTAATGGATTGAAGAACCAGTGAAAACAAACAGGATAATTTGAAATACATGGAAAGCCAATCTTTACACAAATTTAGAGAAATCTCGAGTTCTGATGCATGAATCAGTGTTTACGAGTTTAACACACATGGGTGTGGAAGAAGGTGTGGGAGGTGCGGACCTCAGAAAAAACTGCAATTGCACTTTTCCTAGAGGAGAAAGACATCCTGATTTGCACAGTCACAGCCACTTCCTTAAAAAATTGGCAAAAAGTTGCACAGACTGGAGGTGGATATTCTTTGGAGATTCATATTCATTACATTAACAGGTTTCTCTCCCAATGAATGTTGTAATGTTTAATGAGATACTGCTTCTGGCTGAAGGCTACTCCACATCCCTCCACTATTAATTTTCTCATGGTCAGTGAGATTTGACTTCCTACTGATGGCTTGCCTACATTCCTTACATATACAGTGTTTCTCTCCAGTTTGTCTTCGTTGGTGTGTGATGAGGCTTGATTTCTGAATGAAAGCTTTCCCACATCCATCACATTCCTAGGCTTTCTCTTCTGTATGTATTCTCAGATGGTTAATGACTATCCTCCTGGTTGAAGGATTTTCCACATTTATTGCATATATTGGGTTTTGTCCATAATGAATGCTCTGATGTTTAAAGAAATATTTCTCTTGGCTGAAAGCTTCTCTGCATTCTTTACATTCATTTTGTTTCTGTCCACTATGAGTTTTTACATGTTCTGTGAGATATGATTTGTACCTAAAGGCTTTTCAACATGCATTACATGCATAGAGTTTCTTTGCAGTAGGAAATATCTTGTATATGAAATTTGACATTTGAATTAAAGCTTTCCCACATATATATGATTTTTCTTCAGTAAGAATTTTCTTATGAATAAATAGGGTTTCTTTCAGGCTGAAAACTTTCCCACATATATGACATTTCTATGATTGTTCCCCTGTATGGATTTTAAAATGAGGAATAATTAATGATTGTAAGAGCGGACTGCATTCTGGAAACTCATATAATTTCTCTCTAGTTTGAATTTTCTCATATTCCATGAGACTCTGTTTCAGATGGAAGCATTCCCATGTTCATTACAATACTAACTAATGTATGAATATTTCATGCTCAACCAGAATAAATGACTAACTGAAGGATTTCCAATATTCCTTACATACACAGGGTTTTACTCTTGCATGTTCCTTGATGGGTCCCTAGCTTTTCCAAATTCATGAAAACTCAAATGTTTTCTCTGAAAGATTATTTCTCAGGTATCTCATGAGGTTTAATTTCCAAGAACCCTTCACACTCATTACACTTAAAGGGGAGGACTACCATGTGGGGCAAACAGGCAAAACTCATTTTCTTCATTCTTTTTCCTTGTATAGATTCCCTCATTCTTAGGTCAGCATGATGCAAATTCCTTCAAAGTGAAGTCACATTCATAGAAGTGTTATTTTGAGGAAACAATGCTTGCCATCAGAGAACTTATTTTCCCAACTTTCTTACATTCTCCGCCTTCATCTTAAGACTGTAATGTTGTGGAAGTGGATATAGCTTCACTCACACACCTTTTGTTATGTGGTTCTTTCTGCTTCTCTAATGTCCTATGCTTCTTCATCGTTTGTTGTGTGCAGCAAAAGCAGTGCTTAGAGGGAAATTTATATCATTGAATGCATTCATTAGAAAATAGGAAAGATCCAATATCAATCATCTAAGCATCCAATATTTGAAGTGCAACAATATCACCTTTTTAAAAATTCTATCAATTATGGCTCCTCTTGCCTCAAATGAGCATCACATCCAGTTTGGTGACTTCATAACTTGGAAATGGTGCAGTGGTACAGCACTTGATTTTTGATGGGGACAAAACAACACCCCATAAATCAACCATGGTACCTTCATTCTTCTGAAGGATAAGAAAAGTGCAGCTTCCAAATATGCACGAAAAGGTGGCCCCAGAACAAATGTCTAAATGGCAAACATGGAAATCTTGAACACTTTGTTTTGACTGACTATATTTGCTGAAATTTTTTTTCTACATAGATTCCAAGGGGTAAAACAGTCTCCACTGGCTTCATGGGCTTACACAGGCTCCAAAGGACCCACAGGCTCCACTGGCCTCCATGGCATCCACAGGCTACATGGACTCTACGGTTTCCACAGGGAGCACATGATACACAGATATCAGTGGCCTCCAGGGCACTTCATAGGCTCCACAGACCTCCACTGGCTCCAAGGACTCTACAGGCTTCATGGACTCCACTGGCATCCATTGGCTACGTACATTCAATTGGCTCCATTGTCTCCACATTCTCCTCGATCTCCATACCTCAGCACGCTCCATGGACCCCATGGGATTCATGAGATGCACAGATTTCACAGGCCTCAACTGTCTTCACAGTCTCCATTGGCTCCATAGATACTCAGGACTCCATGGAATCCCTGATCCCCATGGGTTTCATGGTCTCCAGGGACTCCATGTGCTCCTCCGGCTCCATGGGTATGCACAGGCTCATCATGCTCCACTGACTCAATGGGCTCCACAGGCTCCAAAGGCTCTACAGTCTCCACAGGTTACATGGGCCTGCACAGGCTCCACAGGCCTCCATGTGTTCCAAAGTCTCCACTGTTTCCATAGGCTACACAGGCTCCATGTACCTGCAAAACTCATCAGGCTTCCACAGTCTCCACAAGCTCCACAGTCTCCAAAGGTTCCATGGATTCCATAGTTTACACAGGTTCCAAGGACCCCAGAGTCTTTAGGGCTCCACAGTTTCCACTGGCTCCATGGGACTTTATGTTCTCCTTCACCTTCACAGCCTGAACAGGCTCCACATGTTCCACAGGCTCCACAAGCTTTCATGGGCTCCAAGGGTTCCACAAGATTCCATGTGTTCCACAATTCCAAAGGTTCCAAGGGCATGCACAATCTCCACAGTCATCCATGGGCTTCATGGGCTCCACAGGCTCCACACGTGTGCAGTCTCCATGGGCTCAATGGGCTCTAATGGCTCCATGGGTCTCCACATGTTCCAAAGCTCCACAGGCCTCAATGTGATCCATGGGATCCACATGCCCCAGGGGCTTCTCAGACTCTATGGTTTCCATTGGCTCCACAGAATTCAACAGGTCTACTGGTGCGATGGTCTCCATGTGCTCCACTGACATCCACTAATACCAGGGTGGCCATGGCTCCACAGGCCCCATGGAACTGAACAGGCTCCATACTGTCCAAGGGCCCCACAGTCTCCATAGATTCCACTGGTCTGCACAGGCGCCACAGGCTACATGGGCCTGTATAGGCTACACATGCTTCATGGGCTCCACAGAATTCATGTGCTCCACAGGCTCTATAGCTGTCCACAGGCTCCACAGGCAACACAGGCTCCAATGCATCCACAAAATCCTTGGGCTCCATGATCTCCATGGTCTGCACAGAGTCCACAGGCTTCTATTGGCTCCACAGGCATCACAGTGTCCACAGACTCCACATTTTCCAAGGTCCTGCACAGGCTCCACCGTCTCCATGGCCTCAACCAGATTTCTCGGACTCAACAAATTCCATAGCCTCCACAATCCCCCTGGGCCTGCACAAGCTCCATGGGTTCCAATTGGTCAACAGGCCTGCAGAAGCTCCACAGGCTCCCTGTGTTTGAAATGCTACACACACTACACTGGCTGGCACAGGGTCCACAGGCTTACACTGTTGCCATGGGCTTCATTGGCTCCACAGGCCTCCACATGCCCCACGGTCTCCAGAGTCCCCACAGGCTCCATGGACTCCACAGTTTACATAGTTTCCAAGGGCTTTTCCCTAATGCTCAGTGAATACAGTTGGACCTTCAGTTTAGAGAATGAACAGAGAGAGAGACTTGTTTCATTGGCTGCTTTGCATGAGTTTTTACTTAAAATCAACTTCAAGACACTGGTTTCACATAACTCTATGTGAATACAGGAGGAACTTCAAGTTTGAAATGTAAGTAAGATACTTGTTTGTTTGGCTGCTGTAACCATTGGGGAATTTGATGTAATTATGAATTCCAAAAATATAATTGGATCATGGTTGTAAATTGATCTGTTAATCAGGGCATGATTAAGTTATGATGAGGGCATTGACTGAACCACATCATCAGGGCATTGAACCCCACCCCTTGATTGGTGGGGGAATCAAATATAAAAGGCAAGGCAAAGGACAGTTGAAGCAGTCTTTTGAGCATCAGTTTCAATGTTGGAAACAAGGCCCCAGGAGAAGAGAAGCAAGCCTTTCACCTGTCGTCTACAGCTGACCTTGTGGAGGAAACAGGAGCTAGGCCCAAAGAGAGATGCAACCTGGGGAAGAGAGGAACCCCAGAAGCCTAAACTCTGGCAAATGCCGGCCGCTGTCTTGTTCTAACAAGTGGCAATGGACTGTGGTGAGAGAAGAAACTTAATGCTTCATTGCCTGGTATCTGTGGACTTCTACCCCAAATAAATACCCTGTATAAAGACCAACTCATTTTTGGTATTTCCCATTAGCACCCCTTTGGCTGACTAACACAGCTCCTATGCACTTGCTTTCATGCACAATGTCAAAACACTGCTTTTACTTAATGCTATTCCAATGAAGTGGTTTCTTCAGGTTTTAGAACTAATAGGATACGCATTTCATTGACAGCTATGCACTTGCTTGGAGTTACAACACCTTCGAAACCTGTTTTTTAATCTAAAGCTCTGTGAATCCAATATCTTCTTCACATTTAAGAAAGACCCTTATTTCCTTGCCTGCTATGCACTTGACTTCACTTACAACCCATGTCAAAACAGCGCTTTTACCTAATGCTATACCAAATGCAGTCATTTTTTCACTTTTGAAAACTCAGTAAGATTGGTATTTCATTTTCTGCTATGCATGTGTTTTCCCTTATAACACCTTCAAACAATGTATTTACCTAACACTCTGTGAATACAGGAGGTACTTCATCTTTGAAAAGTAAGTAAGATACTTGTTTCCTTGGCTGCTATACACTTGTTTTCACTCAAAATGTCAAAAACCTGCATTTACCTAATGCTCTGCCAATGCAGAGGTCTTCATTTTTTTAAGTAAATAAAATACTTCTTTCCTCTGCTGCTATGCACTTGTTGTCACTTACAACCAATGTCAAAACACTGCTTTTTCTATGTGAATGCTGCAGTTCCTTCCTTTTTGAAATCTATGTAAGATTCTAGTTTCTTTGGCTGCTTTGCATGTGTTTTCATTTACACTCAGCTTCAAAGCACTGTTTTTATCTAATGCTCGGTGAATGCACTCGCTTCTTCACTTTAGATAACCTATATAGAAATTTGTTTCATTGGCTGCTTTGCACGTGTTTTCTCTTACAATGAACTTCAACACACTGGTGCCACTGACCTCTCTGTGAATGCAGGAGGTATTTCACGTTTGTACGGTAGGTAAGATACTTGTTTTTTGGCTTCTATGCACTTGCTTTCACTCACAATCAATGTCAAATCCTGCTTTTACCTAATGTTATGTCAATGCAGTGGTTTCTTCAGTTTTCAAAACAAAACAGGATACTCATTTCATTGGCATCTATGCACTTGCTTGGAGTTACAATGATCTTCAAAATCCTGGTTTTAACATAAAGCTCTGTGAATCCAGGTGGTTTTCACATTTGTAAAGTAAGAAAGATACTTCTTTCTTTGGCTTCGATACCCTTGTTTTCACTTACAACCAACGTCAAAACACTGATTTTACCTAACGATATGCCAATGCTTAGTTCCTTCACTTTAGCAATATAAGTAAGATTTGTGTTTAATTTCCTGCTATGCATGTGTTTCCACTTACAATCACCTTCAAGACACTGGTTTTACCTAATATCTGTGAATAGTTTAGGTACTTAACTTTGAAAGTTAAGTAAGATCCTGGTTACCCTGGCTGCTGTGCACTAACTGTCACTCACAATGTCAAAAGCCTGCATTTACCTAGTAATATGCCAATGGAGTGGTTTCTTCAGTTTTCAAAACTAAGCAGTATACACACTTCCTTGGCAGCTAGGACATTGCTTGGAGTTACAGCTCCATGGGTCTCATAGTCACCAAAGGCCTCCACAGGCAATGCATGCTCCATGGGCTCCATGTGTCTGCACAGGCTATAAAGGCTCCACAGCCTCCAGAAGCTCCTTGAGCATGCACAGCCCAAATGGCTCGATGGCACAAAATGGGCACCATAGGCTCCACAGTCCTCCTCAAGATCCTCAGCCTCCTCAGCCTCCACAGCCTCCACTGACTCCATGGGCCTACATAACATCCATGTGCTCCATGGACTCCACATTTCTCCAAGGGCTCAACAGACTATGCCAGCACCATGAGCCTGCATTGTCTCCATGGTCTCCATGAGATATAGAGGCTCTGTAGGCTCCACAGTCTCCACGCGTTCCATGGGCTCCATGTGCACCTGTGACACCATGGGCCCCACATGTTCCACAGGCCTCCACAGCTGCCATGGGCTCTAGCGGGTTATAGGCCTAAACAGGATCCACAGGCCTCTACGTGCTCCACAGGCTCCCCAGTACCACACAGACACTATGGACTCCACAGGGTACTCTGGTCTACACAGGCTCCACAGACATCCACGTGTTTCACAGCCTCCACGGGTTCCATCAGCTCCATGGGTTCCAATTGCCCCTACATTCTCATAGACTTCACAGTCTCCCTCTCCTTCACAGATTTACACAGGCTCCACCGGCCTCCTTGGGCTCCATAGTCATCACAGGCTCTTCATTCTCCTTGGCCTCCAGAATCTCCACCAGCTCCATGGACTCCATGGACTTCACAGATTCACAGGTTCCACTGGCCTGTACAGCATCCATGAGCTCACTGGGCTCCATGGGTTCCACAGTTCTCTAGACCCCATGGGCTGCACCACTACTTTGGCTCCTCAGTCATCACAGGTTCTACTGGCTCCATAGGCTCCACAGGTGTCCATGGGTTACATGTTTTCCCCAGGCTGCACTTACTTTATAGTGTCCTTGGGCTACATACTTCAAAATGACCCATGGATCCACAGGCCTGTACAGGCTCACAAGCTCCCTGGGCCTGCACAGAAAACTCCATGGGCTTTCTGAACTCCATGGACTTGAGAGACTTCATGTTCTCCAACGCCTCAACCACTTCCACAGGCCTGAACAGGCTCCACATGCTTCTACAGTCTCCATGGGCTCCACATGCTCCACAGTTCTGCATAGGCTCCATGGTTTACACAGGGTCCACAGGCTCCATGAACCTCCACAGGCTCCAAAGTCCCCAAAGTCTCCACTGGCCCATAACGCCTCCACAGTTTCCATGGAATTTATGTTTTCCACAGGCAGCACATGCTCCCCAAGTGTCAATGAACTCTAGGGGCCTCCATAGGCTAAACAGGCCTCCAGTGGCTGCACGGACTCCACAACCTCCATGGGCTCCACATGCACCACAGGCTCAATATTTATGCACCAGCGCCACAGGCTTCACCGACTCCACATGCTCTACAAGCTCCACAGACTACACGTGCTCCTCCGGATTCATTGGCCTGCACAGGCTGCATGGACTCCAAGGGCTTCAAAGGCTGCACAGGCTCCATGGGTTTCTTGGCTCTGTGAGCTCCACTGGCTCAACACGTTCCACATATTCCACAGGCCTGCACAGTTGTGTTATACTCCATGGGGTTTATAGGACTCTACACGCTCCACAGGCTCCATGGTCTCCACAGGCTACACGTGCTCCACAGGCTCCATGGGTATACCCAGGCTCCACAGATTCTACTGACACCAGAGGTTCTATAGGCTCTACAGACTCCAAGACTACACAGGTTCCATGGACCTGCACAGACTGCATGGTCTACAAGGGCTTCAACGTCTCAACACACTCCATGGGTTTTCAGAGGCTCCACAGGCCTCCAGGGGCAATGCATGCCCCATGGGCTCCGTGACATCCACGCCCTCCATGGCATCGATATGGCTTCACATTCTCCAGAGGCTCCCCAGTCTCCACAGGCTCCATGAGCCTACTGGGCTCCACAGACTCCACAGTTCTCCACATGATCCATCTTTTTAAACCCTGTAGCCTCAACAGGCTTCACGGGCATACAAGACCTCCATGGGCTCCATTGGATCCACATTCCTCCATGGCCTCAACAGCCTCTGCCATCACCATGAGCATACTCAGGCTCCATGGCCTCCATGCGATATACAGGCTATGTGGGCTTCACAGGCTCCATGGGTTCGCATAGGTTTCATGAGCTCCAGTGGCTCCACCGGCTCCACAAGTTCTGCCGGCCTGCACAGTTGCTGTACGTTCCAAGGTTTCTATAGGCCTTTACAGGCTTCACAGACCTCCATGGGCTCCACAGACTCTGCAGGCCTGCAGAGCTACCATAGATTCCACAGGGTCCTCAGGCCTGCACAGGCTCCACTGACCTCCCCAGGATTTAAAGCTTCCTTGGTCTTCATCAGCTCCATGGTTTCCAAAGGCCTCTATATTCTCATAGAATTCACAGTCTCCCTGTGCTTCACGACTGCACAGGCTCCACAGGCCTCCTTGGGCTCCATAGACTACATTGGCATCTCGGTCTCCATTGCTTCCACAAACTCCACCAGCTCCTCGGTCTCAGTCTCCATGGCTTCACAGGTTGCACAGGATCCACTGGCCTACACAGCATCCATGAGCTCCATGGGCTCCATGGGCTCTACAGTCCTTTACGACTCCATGGGCTCCACCAGCTCTATCAGCTCCACAGAACCCACAGGCTCTAAGGCCTCAATGGGTGCCGCATTCTCCACAGGCTCAACAGGCTCCATGGGTTCCACAGGTGTCAATGGGCTACATGCCCTTAACAGGCTCCACATTCTCTGTTGTGTCCTTGGAGTCCATACCTCAACAGGATCCATGGGCCCCATGGGCCTGATGAGCTCCACAGGATCCACAGTACTGTACAGGCTCCACAAGCTACCTGGGCCTGGACAGGCTTCAAGGGCTCCACAGACTTTTTGAACTCCACAGCCTTGACAATCTTCATGGGCTCCATGTCCTCAACCAACTCCACAGGTCTGCACAGGCTCCAAAAGCCTCTATAGTCTCCACGGGCTCCACAGGCTCCACAGGTCTGCATAGGCTCAATGGTTTACACAGGCTCCACAGGTTTCATGGGCTTCCAAAGTCCCTAATGGTCCCACAGGCTCAACTGGCCTCTACAGCCTCCACAGCCTTCATGGAATCTATGGTCTCCACAGGTAAAACATGCTCCACATGTGTACATGGCATCTAGGGGCCTTCACATGCTACACATTCCTCCACATGCTGCACGGATACCACAGGCTCCTTGGGCTCAACGTTCTCCTCAGGCTCCTTGGGTATACACATGCTCTACATTCTCCACAGACTCCACAGCTTCTATAGGCTCTACAGGCTGCACGTACTCGACAGGCTCAATAGTTATGCACAGTCTCCACAGGCTCATGGACTCCATAGCCTCCATGGACTCCATATTCTCCACAGGCTCCATGGGTATGAACAGGCTCCACAGGCTCCACGGACTCCACAGGCTTCATGGGATCTCTGTGCTCCACAGGCTCATTGGGTGTGCACAGGCTCCACAGGCTCCATAGGATCCACATATACCACAGGTCTGCATGTTGCCATAGGCTCCATAAGTTCTATAGGTCTCTACATTCTCCACAGCCTCCATGGGCTCCACATGTTACACAAGCTCCAGTCTCCCTGGATACACACAGGCTCCAAAGGCTCCACTGACTCCACAGTTTCTATAGTCTCCACAGGATTCACATGCTCCACAGGTTCCATGGGCCTGCAAAGGCTGCATGGTCTCAAGGGCTTCAAATGCTCCACATGCTCTATGGGCGTGAACAGAATCCACAAGCCTCCCGTAGGAAAGCATGGTCCATGGACTCCATGACCTCCAAGACCTCCATGGCATCCATGAGGCTTTAATGTCTCCAGAGGCTCCACTGTCTCCACAGGCTTCATGAACCTGCACAGGCCTCAGAGTCTCTGTGGCACAAAATGGGTCCCACAGACTCCACAGGAGTCCACATAATCCTCAGCTTCTTCAGACTCTACAGTCTCCAGATGCTTCATGGCCTGACATAATGTCCATGAGTTCCAGGGGACCCACATTCCTCTATGGCCTCTTCAGGCTCTTCCATCACCATGAGGCTGCATAGGCTCCATGACTTCCATGAGATATACAGGTTCTGCAGGCTCCACAGGCTCCATGGGTTCCATGGACTACTTGAGCTCCAGTGGCTCAACAGACCCCACATGTTCCACAATCCTGCACAGGTGCCATAGGTTCCATGAGATCTGTTGGATTTTGCAGGTTCCACAAGCCTCCATGGGCTCCACAGGCTCCCTAGGCCTACAGAGTTACCATGGGCTCCACAGGGTCCTCAGGCGACCTCAGTCTCCACATGCATCCACGGATTTCACAGCCTCTTTGGGTTCCATCAGCTCCATGGGTTCCAGAGGCCTCTACATTCTCACAGACTTCACAGTCTCCCTATCCTACACGGGAATGCACAGGATCCACAGGCCTCGTTGTGCTCCATAGTCTCCATGGTCTCTTCGGTCTCCATGGTTTCCAGAATCTCCACCAGTTCCACGAACAACATGGCCTTAACAGTTTACACAGGCTCCACTGGCCTACAGAGCCTCCACAGTCTCCATGGAATCTATGATCATCACAGGCATCACATGCTTCACAAGATTCAATGGCCTCTAAGAGCCTGTATAGGCTCCACAGGCTTCCACAGCTGCCCAGACTCCACCACCTCTATGGGCTCCATGAACTCCACAGGCTCCATAATTATATCTAGGCTTCACAGTCTCCACGTTCTCCACAGGCTCCATGGGTGTGTAGAGTCTCCACATTCTCCATGGACTCCAAAGGCTCTATAGGCTCCATAGACTTCATGTGCTCCACAGGCTCCATAACCCACACAGGCTTCCTGGCCTTCCTGAGATATGCAGGCTCTGCAGGCACCAATGTTTCCATGGGTTTCATGGGCTCCGTGAGCTCCAGGGGCTCCACAGGCTCCACGTGTTCCACAGGCCTGTACAGTTGCCATAGCCTCCATCAGGTCTATAGGCCACTTAAGGCTCCACAAGTTTCAAGGGCTCCACAGGCTACACGTGATCCAGAGGATTCATGAGTATGTACAGGCTCCACAAGATCCACGACAGCACACTTTCTCTAGGCTCCACAGTCTCCACATGCTCCAAGACTACATAGGCGTGCACAGGCTGAATGGTCTTCATGGGCTTCAAAGGCTCAACATGCTCCAAGGGAGTCCAGAGTCTCCACAGCATTCTGTGGGCAATGCATGCTCCATGGGCTCCATGACCTCCAAGGCCTCCATGGCATTCATGTGGCTTCACAGTCCCCAGAGGCACCCTAGTTTCCAGAGGCTCTTTCAGCCTGCACAGGTTTCATAGTCTCCATGGCTCAAAATTGGCTCTGATGACTCCACAGGCATCCACATGATTCTCAGATTCTTTTGACTCTACAGCTTCCACAGTCTTCATGGGCCTACATAACCTCCATCAGGCCCATGGTTCCCCATTCCTCCATGGCCTCAATATGCTCTTCCTGTACAATGAGCCTGCACAGGCTCCATGGCCTCCATGAGATATACAGTCTCTGAAGGCTCCAGTGGCTCCATGGGTTCCATGGGCTCTATGGGCTCCAGTTTCTGCACAGGCTGCACATTTTCCAGGGGCATACCTAGTTGCCTTAGGCTCCATGGGGTCCTTAGAACTCTACAGGCTCCTCAGGACTCCATGATCTCCACAGGCTCACCAGACCTGCAAAGTTACCATGGGCTCCATAGGGCCCTCAGGCCTTCAAAGTCTCCACAGGCCTCCCAGGTTTCACAGCTTCAATGGCTTCATCAGCTCCATGATTTCCACAGGCCTCTATATTCTCACAGACTTCACAGTCTCCCTGTCCTTCATGGGACTGCAAAAGCTCCAAAGACCTCCATGGGCTCCATTGTCTCCACAGGCTCCATGGGCACTACAGTCCTTGATGACTCCATGGGCTCCACCAGTTATATTGGCTCCACATAATCCACAGGCCTTATGGACTGTACAGTCTCCTCAGGCCTCAAAGTGTGCTGCAATCTCCACAGGCTCAACAGGTTCCATCGCCTCCACAAGTGTCAAAGGGCTACATGCCCTTAACAGGCTTCAAATTCTCTGTAGTGTCCTTGGAGTCCATACCTCAACAGGTTCAATGGTCCCCATGGGCTCGACGAGCTCCACAGGATCGACAGGCCTGTATAGGCTCCATAAGCTCCCTGGGCCTGCCCAGACTTCAAGGGCTCCATGGGGCTTTGTGAACTCCATCGTCTTGACAAACTTCTTGGGCTCGTGGCTTCAACCTCCTCCAGAGACCTGCACACTCTCCACAGGCCTCTATAGACTCCATGGGCTCCACAGGCTCCACAGTTCAGTCTAGACTCAATGTGTTACACAGGCTCCATAGACTTCATGGGCTTCCACAGTCCCCAAAGTGCCCACTGTCTCCACAGGCCTCCACATCCTCCGTTGCCTCCATGGAATCTATGGTCTCCAGAGGCACCACATGCTCCACAGGTGTCAATGGCCTCTAGCACATGCCTCCATGCAGTGCACAGACTCCACAGGCTCCTTGGGCTCCACGTTCTCCACAGGCTTCATAGGTATACACATGCTCCACAGACTCCACCAACTCCACAGGTTCTATGGGCTCCACAGGCTGCACGTATTTCACAGTCTCCCTGGGCTTGCATAAGCAGCATGTTCTCCAATGGCTTCAATATCTCAACAGGATCCATGGCCGTAAAGAGGCTCCAAAAACCTCTAGGGTTAATTCATGCTCAATGGGGTCCATGATATCCAAGGCCTCCATGACTTCCATGTGGATTCACAGTCTCCAGAGGCTCCCCAGGCTCCACAGGCTCCATTATCCTGCACAAGCCTCATAGGCTCCATGGGCCACAATGGGCTCCACCGACTACACAGTGGTCCACATAATCCTCAGCTTCTACAGACTCTACTGCATCCTCAGGTTTCATGGGCCTCCAAAGGCTCCAAAGACCCCACAGGCTTCTCTGACCTACACAGCCTCCAGAGTCTCCATGGATTCTACTGTCTGTACAGGTAGCACATGCTCCACAAATGTCAATGGCCTCTAGGGGCCTGCATAGGCTACACAGGTTTTTTTGGGCTGCATGGTCTCGACAGGCTCCATGGGCTCGACGTACTCCACAGGCTCCAGAGAAATGCACAGGCTCCACAGTCTCCACAAACTCCACTGGCTACATGGGCTGCACGTGCTCAACACTCTCCATGGATATGCACAGGCTCAACAGGATGCACAGAATCCACAGCCCCCACGGGCTCCATGTACTCCAAAGGTTCCAAGAGCGTGTTCAGCCTACATGGTCTACAAGAGTTTCAAAGACTCCACAGGGTGCGTGGGAATGCAGAAGCAGCACAGGCCTTCATGGGCTCCCCTGCCTCCCCAGTAATGAACAGACACTATGTACTCAACTGGTTCCTTAGGCCTGCACTGACTCCACAAACTTCCACGGGTTTCACAGTCTCCATGGCCACCATCAGCTCCATGGATTCCACAGGTCTCTACATTCTCACAGACATCAGAGTGTTCCTGTACTTCACGGGCTTGCACAGGCTACACAGGCTTCCTTGGCCTCCATACACTATACCTGCCCTGCAGAGGGGACCCGAGAATGCCATACTCAAGGACAGTACCACTGTGCTCAATGGGCTTGTGAAACCTTGGCCCCATGGAGTTCCAGAAATACTGCGATCAGCCTCTTCAGGGGAGGAAAGCCTCAGAACCCAACCATAGGTTCCGGAAACCCCATTCACATCTGTATCAATAATATCTGGGTAGGAGGCAAAACATGGGGCCTCAGACTATATGTTGGTCAAGATCCTGGAGCTGAGTATACAATCCCACAGGTTATTCTAAAAAACCCTGCACCCAATCCAGTGGGCCCCAACTGGGACATTGTCCTTAACCCAGAACCGGTAAATCTACCCAAAAGAAAACCAGGACCCTTAAGGACACCTAAGCAAAAACCCCCCAGAACCCCCTTGTTGTCAATGTTGTACTCTGTCATCACTGTCTTAAATGAGAACCAGCCAAATGCCACCAACGATTGCTGGTTGTGCCTAAACCCCCCACCCCCTTGTTACATTGGAATAGGAGCAGATGGAAGCACTATCCCCAATACATCATTGTATGTACAAAAGTTATCAGTAAACGAGGGCCAAAGTTTATGTAAGTGAGGTCATAAGCCAATTCTAACTCTGGGGGACTTACAAGGTAACGGTACCTGTTTCAACCCCTCCTCAAGCAAAATCAATGCAACCTTCCTAGGACCCAATGTTCATCAGCTGTTTTCTCTGACAAAACTGGTGAATTCTATTATTGGAAAGCCCCAATGGCATCTGGTTCACCTGTACCCAAGGAATCTCCCCTTGTCTCTCCCCCCAAACCTTGTCACAATCCAAGACTGAAAAAGACCCAGTCGTTTGCATCCTGGTGCGTATCATCCCACAGGTATACTGGTATTCAGGTGATGGTGGATGCGAGCATTTTAGGACTATGAGTCAGTTTAAATGAGTTCCTATTCTCATTCCCATTATGATCAGCCTAGGGGTCGGGGGTTCAGCAGCCTTGGGAATGGCAGCCATGATCACTGTAAAGAAAATTTTAACACCTTATCCACTCAACTTGACTTAGACCTAAAAATGTTAGAAAAATCAGTTAGTCATCTCGAAAATTCCTTATCCTCTCTGGCCAAAATGCTTCTGCAAAATAGTTGTGGGTTAGATCTATTATTTTTAAAAGAGGGAGGACAATGTATGGCCATAGGCGAAACCTGCTGTTTTTATGCTAACCACTCAGGAGTGATAAAGGAAAGCCTCTCATTAGTCGGAAAGAGGCTACAGGAATGAGAAGAACTCAGAAAAAAAAGTACAAACTGGTACAAAAGCCTGTATTCATGGCCTCCATGACTAACTACCTTAATCACTACTCCTGCAAGTCCACTTGTCCTCATTATGCTAGGATTTCTAGTGGGCCATTATTTCATTAACTGTCTCACTTCCTATATTCAAAAAAGAATACATGCAGTAAAACTAATGGTGCTACACTCTCACTACACACCTTTTGCTACTGACGCAGAGTAAATGGTTTGATTAATGCCATTACAGGAGCAGGTAATGAAAAGGAAACAAGACCACACCAATTCTCCCCAGCAGGAAACCCAAGCTTATAAAATGTGTGTGGTCGTTAAAAACCCAGAAACCCACCCAGGCCTAATTGGGGAATGGCAGACCTAATGTTGGAATGTCGCCAACTCGTGCTGGGAAAAGTTCAATCACAAACCCCCCAGCTGAGATGCTAATGGCAAATATCCACTTCTGTAATTCTGCTTGCTTGCTTTGCTCAGAAACTTATATAAAAATGTATGTGTATAAACCTACCAATCCTGTCTCTTGGCATATGCAGGAATATTGGGTATGCACGGGAAGAAATTCTATAAAGGCTGCATCCTCCAGATTTTAGGTGTGACTCTTCCTAAAGAGCACATCCCAGACATTAATAAAGTTTCCATTAAATTTTTCTCATAGGAGTTGTTGTTTATATGAAGTGTTCCACTTCACAGTGCAATGGTGGTCAGCACCCCAGTTTGCTCAATGATGCCCACACCCAAAGTACAGCCACTACTTTATGAGTTCATATTTCTCCCAGACATAGCAGATCTCTCCTGATCCCTGGGCCCTGGTTTAATGCCCTTGTTTGAGTCTTGTGTTGGCTACGGAAAAGTATGTTCTTACAAATCCATTGCTCTGTGTGTAAGCCTTTTCTATGTAGGACAATTTGGTTAGATTCAGATAAGGGTCCTTTTGATTAGGTCACTTTTTGTTGGAATGCTTTAGTTTAGTTAAGGACCCCTGATTAGTTTTCAGGCACCAGGATGGACCCCAATTCTTTGGCGGAAGTCCTACACATGAGGAACACACAAAGAGTGCTGCCATGTGGGAGAGGTCTCCAGTATATCTTACAGCTGGGGAGAAGACATAACCTGAGAGGCAGAGGGAGAGGCCAGAGGCTGCAGTCATGGAGCAGCTTGAATCTGAAGACATCCAGGCCAGAGGAAAAGGGATAGCTGTGAACAATTATGTCTAATGGCCCACTGCTGAGCTCAGGGACAAAATGAGTTTGAAGGGGAAGGCAGAGACAGACAGGGAGGTCGAACATTTTACCTTGGGAGGAGTTCAGCAGCAGCTGACCCTTGTTAAGACACCGTTTTTGATGATGCCTTGATTTGGATATTTTCACAGCCTCAGAACTGTAAGCTTTAACCCTAATTAATTCCAATAAAAGCCAACCTATTTCTGGTATTTTGCATTGGAAGCACTTGGGAAACTCAAAGTGCTAGGGATACAGGTTTGGAGAGCTACCCTGTTCCCAAATGGCAGTGTTATCCTGCTGTCCAGTGAATTCACCTGTAAACTTTGTGTGTCTCCAGACTAAGCAGGATTGAGTACTGGTAAGATGGAGGGGGAAGTGCAATTGGCCAGCAAGGCCTGCAAGACAGGGAGTCAGGCAGGGGAATTACATTGTTTGGTGACTTGTATAAAATCATAGATACCCCACTATGATGTACCTGTCTCAGGCAGGGTTTGGGAGGTGGGCAGGGACTGATAAAAGCGTGGGACCTCGGGTCTGGTACAACACAGGTGTCAGGGCACAGAGAGGAGACTCCCTGCTCCTGCTCCTATTACCCTTCCCTCCTTCCCTTGGCCTCCAGCATTGACCCTCTGAGGAGGCTGTTCTTACTGTATCACTTTTGGGTCTCAGGCACAGACTCAGTTGTCCTGTTTCCAGTTCTACATTCACCTTCTCCAATCTTGGGGCAGCTAAAGAAAGAGCAATCCAAGATGAACCATATTGGTGTCAGGAAGGAAATATCAAAATACACATTAAAGCATTGGCTACACAAATAACATCACCAGAATGAGCAACATTAGGCCAGTGACCCTAAAAAATAGTCCAGGAATCCCAGAAAGTCCTTGGGCATATGGCTGGCAAGAAGAGAAGTGAGGTTGTGAGATGGTTTCATGTTTGCAGAAAACCTCAGAGGGTGCCGATGCCAGATATTTCTCAGACTAATTAAATATCAAAATTTCAACACGTTTTTAACAGTGTTGAAAATGATGCAGACCTCGTCAATCCCAGAAGACAATGGAGAGGTTGGATGGGAAGAAGCACTTGAACAACTGGAGAAGCAGGACTCTAACACATATTCACTGCAGGTCCTCCAAGCCAGGAATGTCCTGTTTGGGAACCAAACTCTCAGAGCCCCAATGAAAACCATCGTCATAGGTTCTTGATCCACAAAGGAGGACAAGGAGAAAGCCATGCTCAGCACTCACAGTGTCAGTTACTGATGTGAGTCACTCTAGCCAGTCTTCACTTAGGAGTAAGCAGCAGGAAGTCAGTCTTCTCCTGTGGTGCTAACAGCCCTCTAACCATACACGTGTAGAGAGCAGTGTGGACATCACATCGTCGTGTCTATGCTCCTCGTGCTCTGTGCTCACTCTTGCTGATTGAGGTCTCCAACCACTCAGTCAGCTGGGGAGGGAGCAAAGGGGAGTGGGCACTTTTCCTTTATGGGGGAGAGTATTTCTAAAGTGAGGGAAAGTGCCACCCCAGTAATGTTGCAGATACAAATTAATATGTTCAAATCTACTACTTTGTATGATTTCATTGTGTACTATTTTCATAATTTCATTTAAATTATAACCAAATTATCTACTCAAAAATATAAAAATATTTTATGTCTGTTATGGCACACAGCCAAATTCCTTCTCTAGCTACAACCCCCATTCCTCCTTCCTCAGAATTACCTGCATTGGCAGATTATTTGGGTACAATTTTTCTGTTTGCAAATACATGCATTCTCTAGTTTCATCCATCCCACACCCTATCACATATGAGAAAAATATTGGAGTATAGGTTAAGAATATAAATAAAATTTCTAACTTAATATATTTGAGTTTAGGAATATATCATTAATTATGAAAGGATCATTTCTGATTTAAATTACAAGAAAAATTGGAGTTAAGTTGAAAGCAGGCCACTGTAGTTCAGTGGTTGTTAAACTTGAATCCACATCAGAATCAGGTGAAAAAATTGAAAAAAAAAATCAATAGTTGGGGTGCTTAATAAGAAAATGCTACAAAAATGTGAAACATTATTTTTTAAATGGTAATTTTTTCAATGCTTACCGAGAATTTAATGGATTGAAGAATGTGTGAAAATAACCAGGATAATTTGAAATAAGTGGAAACCCCATCTTTATATAAATTAAGAGAAATCTCGAGTTCTGATGCATAAATGAGTGGTTACAAATTAAACACAGATGGGTGTGGAAGAAGATGTGGGAGGAGCAGATCTCTGAACAAATGCAAGTGCACTTTTCCAAGAGGAGAAGACATTCTGAATTGCACAGTCACATATGCTTCCTTAAAAGATTGGCAACAAGTTGCACAGACTGGAAGTGGAGATTCTTTGGAGATACACATTCATTATATTTACAGGGTTTCTCTCCAGTATGAATGTTGTAATGTTTAATGAGATACGGAATCTGGCTAACCCACATTCCTTACATGGTTAGGGTTTCCCATCTCTATGAATATTCTCATGCTCAGTGAGATTTGATTTGCTACTGAAGGCTTTCCTACATTCCTTACCTATATAGGGTTTCTATCCAGTTTGCCTTCTCTGGTGTGTAATGAAGCTTGATTTCTGAATGAGAACTTTCCCACATCCATCACATTCATAGGTAATCTCTCCAGTATATATTCTCAGATTGTTAATGAAGTTTTCCTTCTGGTTGAATTTTTTTCCACATTCATTGCATATATAGGGTTTTTCTCAGAAATGAATGCTGTGATGTTTAATGAACTGATGCTTTTGGCTGTAGGATTTTCTGCATTCTTTACATTAATTTTGTTTCTGTCTATTATGTGTTTTTTCATGTTCTGGAAGATTTGATTTGTACCTAAAAGCATTTACATGTCATATTTGCATAGGCTTTCTTTGCAGTTGGAATTCTCTTGTATCTGAGATTTGACATTTGAATTAATGCTTTCCCACCTATATATGATTTCTATTTGGTAAGAATTTTCTGATGAATAAAGAGGTTTTCTGTTAGGTTGAAAATTTTCCCAGATGTATTACATTTCTATGCTTGTTCCACTGTATGACTTTTAAAATGAAGAGTAAAAATGACTGTAAAGAGCCGACTATATTCAGGACACTCATATGGTTTCTCTCTAGTTTGAATTTTCTCATATTCCATGAGGTTTTATTTCAGATGGAAGCATTCCCATGTTCATTATGATACTAACTAATGTATGAATAATTCATGCTCAATGAGATTTAATACCTGGCTGAAGAATTGCCAATATTCCTTTCATACACAGGGTTTTACTCCTGCATGCTTCTTTGATGTGATTCTAGCTTTCCCAAATTCATGAAATCCCAAACGGTTTCTCTGAAGGATTACTTCTCAGGTATCACATGAGTTTGAATTTCTAAGAAAACTTCACACTCATTACCCTTAAAGGGGAGGACTACCATGTGGCACAAACTGGTAAAAGTCATTGCCTTCATTCTTTTCTCCTTACCTAGATAAACTCATGCGTAGGTAAGCATGATGCAAATTCTTTAAAGTGTAGCTCCATTCATAGAAGTGTTATATTGAGGAAACAATGCTTGCATGCAGAGAAAATACGTTCCCAACTTTCTGACATAATCTGCCTTCATCTTTAGTCTGTACTTTGTGGAACTGGATATAGCTTCAATCACAAGCATTTTGTTATGTGGTTCTTTATGCTTCTTTATGTCCTATGCTTCTTCATAGTTTGTGAGGTGCAGAAAAAGTAGTGCTGAGAGTGAAATTTATAGCATTGAATGTGTTCATTAGAAAAGACGAAAGATCCAATATCAACCATCTAAGCGTCCAATTTGGGAAGCGCAACAATATCTCCTTTTAATTTTTTCTATCATTCATGGTTCTTCTTGCTTCAAAGGAGCATCACATCCAGTTTGGTGACTTCATAACTAGGAAATGGGGAAGTGATACAACACTTGATTTATCATGGGGACAAAACAACAACACAGAAATCAACCCTGGAACCTTCAGGCTTCTGAAGAAGAAGAAAAGTGCAGCTTCCAAAGATGCATGAGTAAGGTCGCCCCAGACCAAAGCTAACATGTCAGTGCATGAAATCCTGAATATTTTGTTTAGGACTGATTATTTTTGTTGAATTTTTTTCTTCTATTTATTTGGATGAGATGCACTATTTAATATTCTTTAAAGTTTACCAGGGAATTTATATCAGTTTTGCTTGCCTTTCAAAATTTGCACATATTATTTATTATTGACTGGCCAAATAAAATATTTCAAGACATTTTATATCCTGCCTTACACAGCCAAAGGTGTGCTAATGCAAAATACCAGATATCTCTGGGTCTTTATAAAGGGTATTTATTTGGTGTAGAAGCTTATAGTTACCAAGCCATAAAGCATAAGTTTCTTCCTTCACCAAAGTCAGTTACCCCATCTTGGAGCAAGACAGCTGCCGACATTTGCAAGGGTTCAGGCTTCTTGGTTTCCTCTCTTTGCAGGGCTGCATTTCTCTCTAGATTCAGCTCCTCTGTTTCCTCCACAAGATCAGCTGTAGACCATGAGGTTCTCTAAGCCTTGCCTCTCACCACAAGGCCATCTGTGAACTGTCAGGTGAATGACTTGTCTCTTTTCCCTGGGGACTTCTGTCCTTGCTCATTAGAACACCAACATCAAAACTACTGCAGTTCTGTCCTTTGCATGTCTTTTTATGTTTGATACCCCACCCACCAAGGGGAGGGGCTCAACTCTCTACTGACTGTGGCCCAGTCAAAGCCCTTATAATAACTTAATCATGCCCAGATTAACAAACCAGTTTACAAGCATAATTCAATATCTATTTTTGGAATTCATAACGATATCAAACTGCTACATATCCATTTACCCATCTTATGCTACATATTAATTTATGGTGTATTTTAACACTTAATTGATGTCCTAGGCCACAGATATCATTATTAATTTATCCATTCAATAGTCTTTTAGATATACGAATTTAATTAGCAGATATTGTTCTTCAATCCATCCTGAAACTTGAAACTTGAGATTATTTTCTTTCTGCCTGAAGAATATTCTTTTACTTTTCTTTTAAAGTGAGTTGCTGCTAGCAAACTTATTAGGTTTTTCTTGTTGTTGTTGTCGTGTTTATTTATTTTTATTTTTTTTGAAACTTTATTTGTACATTTAATAATTGAAAATATAAACCATTAAGAACTAAAAAGTAAACACAGATGAATAAATATATACATTTCTCAAATAAATGTAATGGATACATATATATATATATTTTTTGGAACAAACAAGATGTTACACAATATATTTGGTTCATAGTAATGCATTCATACAGTATTTGTCCTTTCGTGTCTGGCTTGCTTCACCCAACATTATGTCCTCCAGGTTTTTCCATGTTGCCATATGCTTTACACCTTCATTTCTTCTTACAGCTACATAATATTCCATCATGTGAATAGACCACCGTTTGTTTATCCATTCATCTGTTGATGGACACCTGGGTTGTTTCCAAATTGTGGCAATGGTGAATAATTTTGATATGAACATCATTGTGCAGATGTCTGTTCGTGTCACTGATCTCAGTTCCTCTGGGTATATACCCAGGAGTGGTATGGCAGGGTCACAGGCAAGTCTATATTCAACTTCATTGGGAACTTCCAAACAGTCCTCCAGAGTGGGTATATCATTCTGCGCTCCCACCAACTGTGAAGAAGTGTTCCTAACTCTCCACATCCTCTCCAACACTTGTAGTTATCTGTACTTTTAATAGTGGCCATTCTGGTGGATGTAAAATGATATCTCATTGTAGTTTTGATGTGCATTTCCCTAATCATGAGTGATGTTGAGCATTTCCTCATGTGCTTTTTTGCCATTTGTATTTCTTCTTTGGAGAAATGTTTATTCAAGTCTTTTGTCCATTTTTTAATTGGGGCATTTGTCTTTTTGTTGTTGAGTTGTAACATCTCCTTATATATCCTGGATATTAAACCCATATCAGATATGTGATTTCCAAATATTATTTCCCATTGAGTTGACTGCTTTTCACCTTTCTGACAAAGTCCTGTGAGGTGCAAAAGTGTTTAGTTTTGAGGAGGTCCCCATTATCTATTTTTTATTTTGTTGCACGTGCTTTGGGTGTAAGGTTCAAGGAACCACCACCTACTACAAGGTCTTGAAGATGTTTCCTTACATTTTCTCCTAATAATTTTATGGTCCTGGCTTCTATATTTAGATCTTTGATCCATTTTGAGTTGATTCTTGTATAGGGGGTGAAATAGGGGTGCTCTTTCATTTTTTGGTTATAGATATCCAGTTCTCCCAACACCATTTGTTGAAGAGACAGTTTTTTTCCCATTAATGTGGGCTTGGTAGGTTTGTGAAAAACCAGTTGACTATATAGGTGAGGGTATATTTCTGGGTTCTCAATTCTATTCCACTGATCGAAATGTCTATCTTTATGCCAGTACCATGCTGTTTTGACCACTGTAGCTTTGTAATATGTTTCATGGTCAGGCAGTGAAATTCCTCCGAAATTGCTCTTCTTTTTTAGAATGCTTTTGGCAATTCAGGTGCACTAACCGTTCCAGAGGAATTTGATAATTGCCTTCTCTAATTCTGTAAAGTAAGCTGTTGAGAATTTGATTGGTATTTCATGGAATCTGTAAATCAGTTTAGGCAAGACTGACATCTTCACGATATTTATTCTTCCAATCCATGAACAGGGAATGTCTTTCCATTTATTTAGGTCTTTTATCATTTCTTTCAGCATTGTTTTGTAGTTTTCTGCATATAGGTCCTGTACTTCTTTGGTTGAATTAACTCCTAGGTATTTAAGTCTTTTGTTGCTATTGAAAATGGAATTTTCCTCCTGATTTCCTTGTCAGGTTGTTCAGTAGTAGTGTACAAAAACATTAGTGATTTTTGCATGTTGATCTTGTATCTTGCCACTTTGCTGAACTCATCTATTAGTTTAAGTAGCTTTGTCATGGATACTTCAGGATTTTCCAATTACAGGATCATGTCATCTGCAAACAGTGAGAATTTTACTTCCTCCTTCCTTATTTGGATGCCTTTAATTTTTTTGTCTTGTCCAATTGCACTAGCTAGAACTTCTAGTACACTATTGAATAACAGTGGTGGCAGTGGGCATCCTTGTCATGCTCCTGATCTTAGAGGGAATGCTTTCAACCTTTCTCCATTGAGTATGATGTTGGCTGTGGATTTTTTATATATGCCTTTTATCATATTGAGGAATTTCCCTTTTATTCCTATCTTTTGAAATATTTTTATCCAAAAGTGTTGTTGGATTTTGTCGAAAGACTTTTTTGCATCTATTGAGATGATCATGTGGTTTTTTTTTCTTTCAATTTGTTAATTTGGTGTATTACATTGATTGATTTTCTTATGTGGAATCAGCCTTGCATAGGAGGAATAAATCCCACTTGGTCGTGATGTATAAGTCTTATGATATGCTGTTGGATTCGATTTGCAAGTATTTTGTTGAGAATTTTTGCATCTATGGTCTTTAGAGAGATTGGTCTGTAACATGCTTTTCTTGTGGAATCTTTCTCTGGCTTTGGTATTAGGGTGGTGTTGGCTTCATAAAAGGTGTTGAGTAATTTTCCCTCCTCTTCAATTTTTTGGAAGAATATAAACAGCATTGGGGTTAATTCTTTTTGAATTGCTTGATAGAATTCACCTGTGAAGCCATCTGGTCCTGGATTTTCCTTCATTCTCCTTAATTGTGATTGGTTGTTAAGTTCTTGTATTTCTTGTAGCTTCAGTGCAGGTTGGTTATGTGTTTCTAGAAGTTTGTCCATTTCATCTAGGTTGTCTAGTTTGTTGGCATATAATTTTTCATAATATCCTCTTCTGATTCTTTTTATTTCTGTGAGATCATTTGTTATTTCCACCCTTTCATTTCTGATTGTGTTTATTTGCATCTTCGCTCTTTTTTTCTTTGTTAGTCTAGCAAGGGGTTTGTCAATTTTATTGATCTTCCCAAAGAATGAGCTTTTGGTTTTGTTCATTTTCTCTATTGTTATTCTGTTCTCAATTTCATTTATTTCGGTCTAATCTTTAGTATTTCAACATTTTTAAATACTTCATTCAACTGACATCACATGAATTTAACTATTTTCATTATTTTACTTTTTTTAGGTAAAAGACCAAATTATTTGTGACAGTTTGAAATTAAAGCTATCTTTCAGGATTTCACTTTGAGAAAGCAAGTTCAAACACTGTGTTATTTTTAAAAGTGATAATACCTGTTTCTTCATGGAAAGGATAAGTTTAAAGTAGAACAAGCCATTTTGATAAACAGACTTCTTTATTGCAAACTGATTTTTGAGGAGAAACCTTTGTAAACTTTTACTAAAACAGACTACTGACTTGATAAATTTTGAGAAAAAATAACACTTTAACTTTCTATTATTACTGTGTTTGACATTAAATCTTTTAAATTTTTATAGATAGACTGCTTAAATTTTACTTAGCTTTGACCATAGAAATTCCTTTTGCACAAGCCTTTTGCACTTTTATATTTATTCATGTTTAGTCCCACATTTTACTTTGTTTTAATAACTAGTTATTTTATCTTAGGATAAAATGACTTTCTTTTCTTTAATAATAAAATCACATTCTATATACATTCCATATTTAAGTTACCACAATGATTTTGGAAACTACTTCCAAGCAAACTTCTGACAACATGTAATTACCATTAATATTAAACAAAGTTGTTAGAATAATGATTTAATTTGAGTAAAAAACTTTTTATTATTTTAAACTAATTTCCATATTTATATATTAATATAAGCACTTATTTAATTTTTGGCCATTTGAATAGAGCTCTCATAGTAATCTTCATTTTTCAATT
>JAKSZT010001525.1:0-13051 GCA_026826555.1 Tolypeutes matacus | reverse complement strand
CTCTCACCGGTTTGCAGACGGGAGTCACGGGTCAAACCCCAAAATTATTCTTCACTTCAAAGACTTAGTATGAAAAAAAAAAGAATGCAGCATGCAGATTAAATTATTCATATTGATTCCATGTAAAAATAATATTTTGAATTAAATAAAATTGTATTAAATAAATAGATATTAAATTTGGTTACTAAAAAAGATTTTTAAAATCAATTTCACCTGTTCCTTTTTCACTTTTTGTAACATGGCTACAAGAAAATATAATTACCTCTGTGACTTCCATCACATTTCTACTTAACAGCTCTGTTTTAGGGGTCTCCATTTCCCAGAATGAAAGAGCTCCAAATACCTCTGTCCAACAAATAACCAAGAGCTTAATTGTCATAATACACCAAATTAGAAAGAAGTGGACAAAAATTCAGATGCATAAGCAACTAAGAATAGTAATGTCACCTTTTAATGTATCTACCTGCAAATCATAGAACACAATAATAACAGATTGTTTATTGCTTAATGATGAAAAAGTGTTATCTTATTTACTTTTCCCAACAAATCTATGAGATACTACACAATTATTTAATCTATTCTACAGATGAAAGCAAAATCAGGATTAAGAGACTTCATTGGCATGTGACTCAACCTAGCCAGTGACAGTGTAATTGTCTTTTGTTGTTTTCCAGTAAGGCAAAATAGATATAAACTCAATCATTCCATAAATATTTCCTGAAGCATCCCAAGTAAGTCAAAGTTTAATCTCTGAAATGAATGTACATGGCATGGTCCCTGCCTTCAAGAATTGAGCAGATTTTGAGCCCTCATAGTATGAACAGTTGTTGGACCTCTGGGGTCTTCACTTCTCTCCAGCTGAGGTATAATGGAGGACATGAAAAGGGTAGAACACCATAAAAAGTGGAAGATGGAAGCAAAAGAAACTGAAGTCCAAGGTCAGGTACATAAGAAATCCATCCTAAAACTCCTCTGTGCATTTCACGATAACTCTATCATGGCAGATGAATCTATAATAATGTAAAATTCATTCTCAGACAAACTTTACAGATGGGACCTACATTAAAGTTTTACAGATTTTTCAGCTTTCTCATTCTTAAAATATTACTAACTTTACATCAGTGTTTTTTACTGTTTGTTGTCCTGGTTTGTGCCTGTGTTCTGCTTCTGTCTTTGTCCCACTGTGCTTAACCATTCAGAAAATTAAAAGCAAGCATTCAGCAATGGTACATGTTACATAGAGAGAAATGCTAGCCAGAATTGCCCTCACCAGTTTAATGACATCAAATTCCTCAAGGGGCTTGTATTAGCCAGACAAAAAGGATGCTGATGCAAAGTACCAGAAATCTTTTATAAAGGGTATTTATTTGAGGTAAAAACTTACAATTAGAAAGTGCTAAAGAGTTCAGCTCAAGGTTAATTTCTCACCCAAAGTCATTTGCCACATGTTGAAGCAAAATGGCAAGTGATGTCTGAGAGGATTCAGCTTTCCCCACAGCTCAAGCATCAAAATTAAGTTCTCTCGTCTACTGTGTCTTCTACTGTGTCTCTGTAGCTCTGTCTTTTCCTGTGTGTATTCTTCTCTGTGAATGTCCATTTATACAGCCCACCAAGGGGGTGGGGACTTAACCCAGAGTCACCCTAATGATGTGGTTAAATCAAAGCCCTAATCTTGATTTAATCAAGTAAATGTAAAACCTTTGAATTTAATACAAACAAAAGGTATCATGAACAGAGGAAGAGCCAGGTCTATAACCATAATCTATATCTCTTTTTTGGAATTCATAAATAATATCAAACTGCTACAGGGATATTTTCATTATTTTGTTTTACATTCAGAGGACAGTAAATGGTTAGCAGAGACCAAGCCCAGTAACTGGCATTGGCCTATGAGGTATATTAAAGCCCAAGAGAGATAAATAGACACCAAAATTTCCCTTTCAGGACATGAAAATCCCCATTCCTGACAAGAAATATTCTTGGCACTGACTCTCACTTAATGAGACCCTGGAGATTTCCCCAGCATTCCTCACAAAAGGGAATGGAGATTTGAATGGTAATTCCTCATATTTTAAGAGCATTTTCCTTCCATTCTGTCAATACTGACTCATGCCCCACATTAAAAATATTATAAAGCAGTATAACAATATTAAATAATATTTGGAAAATGAGAAAAGAGAATCAACAGGAAAACTCCAAGACCATGTAATAACTATTGTCATGCCTGTGGAAAGTTTTATGTTTTGGTAAATTTCAGGATCATATCATATGCAAAATTTTAAAATGACAAAGTTTAAAATATGGCTGTCTTTGATTACTAAGAAATTTTAACACATATCTATTTTTGAATTTATATTACTTCTTTGGGGATTTCTTTTGTTCATGGCATTTGTCCATTGATATATTTAGTTATCAAAAATCTGCTTATTCTCCTTATATTAAAAAGACAGCCATTTGGTTATGATATTAATTGTAGCTGTTTTTCTCCAAATAGTTACTTCTGATTGCAATGATTTTAGACTAAAAAAGTTTGAACTATTTATGTAGTTAAGATATTTCATTACCCTTTTATATTTTGAGTTTAATTTGTAAAGTTAATTCACATTTGACCTATGATTAGTGTGTAATTCTATTTTAGTCCAGTTATAAAAAATATTAAAATATATAATATTTTAATAAATCTAGAATCCATTTTGCTCTTTGGTGTAAATTGTGGATTTCATTAAAAGATCAAATTGCTAATAAATTTGTCCTTTCATAGTATGCCAATTAACCCTAATTTCTCATTTTTTTCAAATAAACAGAATAATTCAATTGTGAATGAAGAATATATGTAAATAACCCACTATGGTGTATCACTTCTTTATCTGTGGATCTAAGGTCACTATCTTATTAGGAGAACTCAATTTTAATCCATGTTGCTTCTGTAAATTCTGGATCATGGATGCAAAAAAAAAAAAAAGATAGAGAGATGATGATGTTGGTTAGTCTTAGGTCAAATTTTAAAGCAGTAACATTTAACTTTTGGAACTTCATTCTCTTCTTTCTACATCGTTTAATTCCCTGTAACTTCATATCCAATAGCAGATAGTCAGATTTTTGGCATTGCTTGTTTTTGTTTCATATTATGATTCTTTTGTCAAACTCTTCCCTGTGTCAAGGAGTGACCATGAAGATGGGTACCAACTAACTCAGAAGATGTTTAAGTGCTAAAAAGCTAGAGTAGACAAAATAGGTGGTCAACTGGCATAAATAGAGACTGTCCTAGGCAATCATGTAAGAAAGACATCCTTTGTTTCAAGCCATTTATACGCTCTATAATATAATTTATTATGTTTCTTCTCCCACAGTGTTTGCATATGAAACCTCACTCCTTCTTGTGGAATAAATATCATTTTCAAAAGTAAAACCATTTGAAGAATATTTAAAATGGTAGAGGAATTTTTGTAACAGCAAAGATAACTTCCTTTGTCCTGAAAGCAAATCAGGAGCACTGTTACGGTCTCAGCTCTCAGGAGATACTGAAATTCCCCTGTCTCCTCCCTCCCTTGAAACATATCTATCCATGGCATTTGTATGTAGTTTTGTGATCATCATGCCAGGATTGGGATAAGAAAGCCTGATTTCATATCCTATCTTCATAATTTACAAGCTTCTGAATGCCTGGCAAGCCACTCACATTTTCTGCCTATGTGCATAAAAGGCTTAAATAAGAAAGTGAGGTTAGAAAAATTTCTTGAGGCAGGATATGGAGAATATTTTAACTGAACTACTTTAGAGATTTTATGAAATACCTAAGGAAATGGAATAGTACACCGAAGTTGACATAGCCATGCACATTTCTAAATCATATAAATGAACATAATTTTCAAACATACTTTACCCTGAAAATAAAAAATTGTAGAGAATTTCCCTAATGAATACATTACAGAATCAAATCCAGCATATCACCAATAGAAGAAATGAATCCAAAATATTTAAAAAGGACAAGAGTAGTACAGATTTATGAATACCTATAATTACAATGTTCAGACATATCAATATCAATATTCCCCAACATTTTGTTGGTTTAAACCAACTTTGCAATAAGTATATCTTAAATATCTATATTTAAGAATCTAATATTTAAAACGACCTGTGATTGATTGATGTAAAATCCTCCAAGTTACTTACCTCACACAGCTGTCTCCCCAACTTTGGTTATCCAAATCTGAAGGTCAGATAACTATTGTTCAGGGAAAAACCTTACAAACTTAGGTATTAAAGAGAATTATTCAGAATTTCTTTTTTCTAGTAAGTGTGAGCAGCTGAGAGGCATGAAATCAGATCTTCCAAACTTAGGGCTTTTCTTTCTGAAGTAGAGGAGAGAGAAGCATAGAGAAATAAAGAGGAGAAAAGAGAAAAGAAGGAAGGCACAAGCAGGAAGTAGTGATGGATTCAAAACATGGAATGATGCAGTCTCATGGACATAAAGTACACATTGTTGGCATAAGGATAAGGGCCAGTCCATGACCTGTGTGTGACCCTTTAAAATAGAGAAGGATAGGAAAATAGTTCAAAGATCCAGAGACTGACCAGTCTGAGTTCTTAAATTCCATATAAAGATGGTGCAAGGGAAGATGACAACACTTACATTATATAGGTTGCTAAGAAAAAAGACACCTAAGGACTTGAATAAGAGAGCTCATTTGCACCATGGTGGTGTGCTAGTCCCCTCATTTGGAAGGAGAAATGACATAAGAACTATATTCTGAATAGGTTTTCATGATTTTAATAAATGCACCACACAAATAAGAAATGTTGTTAATGTAGGAAAGTATGGGAGGAGGAGGAGGTGGGGTATAAGGGAATCTGCTATATTTTTTAATGTAACATTTATATAATCTGAAGCTTCTTTAAAAAATTAAATAAAAATCTATGCCCTTGAATTTTAAAAAATTTTGATCTTCAGTTATAAAAGCCAAAGCACTCCAGAAGAATGAATTCATTTATATTCGGTATATCCTCTAGATATCTTTTCACCCCAAAGAAATGGTTTTTCAAATGTTCCCAGAAAAAATATCTTTTTAAAAAAATGTATTTATTTTTTATTGTGGGTAAAAATCAAATTTTTCACAATACATACCAATATTTGTAAAATGATATATAACTATATATGCATAAATATGCATTTGTTTATAAAAATGTTATATATATATATATATTAAGAGGTGCTTAACTTACCTAAGTATTACACAGAACCTACAGGGATTTCCATGTTCCCCACCTCCCACACCTTCCACCACATCCCACACAAACATCTCCCACAAGTGTGGCCCATCACCCTCAATGGACTTACACATCCTGGGGCCTTGCCATTAACCATAGACCACAGTTCACATCGTAGACCACACTCTCTCCCACACAGTTCTGAATGGAGTGTGCTGATTTAAAATGCCCTACATCCGTTGCCACAACGGCACTCAGGACAACCTCCAAATCCCGAAGAAGCCCCTGTATTTCAACTGCACATCCCCTCCCTGCCCCGAAAGTGCCCAGTGGCCACTGGCTCTACCTCACTGTCATAATTTCTTCCATTGCTAGAATCACCATATGTGTACAACAGAATAACATTAAGTCCACTCTAGTCCATAGTTCTTCCCCCAATCCTGAGGGGACTGGGATGGTGATGCTCACTCCACCTCCAAGTGAGAGAGGGCTTATATCCCATGGATATGGTGGGTGGGATAATCCTGCCTGCAGATGCAGGCCCTGTCCATTCCCTGGGATGGCCGTTACCCATTGTTGTTTCCTCACAAGGTGACTTGGATGAGTCCATTGAGCTATAGGGTAGTAGTTGCAGCTCCACCAAGATTCCACGCACACCTGGCACATAGGTAGGCCAGAGGCTCCAGTTTCTGGAAGTATACCTAAAAACTCCAGCATCACATATAGGTTTGAATAGAACGGACTGATGAACCATGTGCAGTGAGGACTTATTTGAGTCCAATTCTGTCACTCTCAGGAGCACAGATTCCAAAATAGAGCCCACTGATAAGGCCTCAGTCTCTGGGGCTATCACCCCTTATATAGGACCTGGGTGTCTCCAGAGCTCTCAGGAGTCCCTCTGTGTGGGGTGATATGCACTTTGATGTTCTATGAGCTTCTACTGAGGTGTGCGTAAGCGTTACCTCTGGGAGGACCTACCGACTCTCTTTGAAGTCTCTTAGCCACTTGAACTCATATGCCTTTACCTTTTTCCCCTTTTATTCAAGGTCTTTTTCCGTTTGTGTTCCCAGTTGGCACTTGATATTAATCCCTCGTTGCCAGGGAGACTGATTCCTGGGAGTCATGTCCCACATTGGGGGAAGGTAATGCATTCATATGCTGAGTTTGGCTTAGACAGAGGCCACATTTGAGCAACAAGGAGGCTTTCAGGCGGCTACCCTTAGGCACCCCATAACAGTAAGCTAAGTTTCAGTTACAAGAGAAAAGACTCATAAGGTTAGTCATCAATAAAAAGAACTCATCAGTGGGCCATCCTCTTTTGACAGACACTGTCCCTGCACTCAGAGGACGGTTGTAGCTCCCTTGGAGGATGTGGCAGAGTTTTCCAGGCTAGGAATTCAGATTCTCTCATTTGTTGAGTGATTGTCCACCCACTGTGACCATGCCCCATCCTTTGATTTTTGAACAATTTTGTATATCTTTCATGTATATTCAGATGAACTTACTCCCATGAATCCCCCCGCCCAGACCCCCCCCACAAATAATCCCCTGTAGTACCCATTGTAACACTTCTGTGATCTAAATATTCCATGAACATGTAGCCAATAAAATAATCAAATACACTTAATAGGAAAAAGAAACAACAATGAAAAGCTTACATGCAAGAGACAAACATAAGGAAACTCAGGAAAAAAAAAAAAGACAAAGAAACAATCAAACAAAAAACAAAAAAATAAAATATAATTAGCGAATTGGGACATTCAAAAAAATGGGGAAAAAAGCAAAAGAAATGACTTTAAAATATATATATATATATATATTCTTTTTTCCTTTTATCACAGTGTTATCAGATATCCGGTGTGCCGTGACACCTTCCCCATCTCAATCCCCAGTGTCTCCCAAATTTTCAATTAATTTTCAAAGAAGTTTTAGGTCACAGCAAAGTCACACATGGAATACCAGAGATTCCCAGATGTCAAACCACCCCCCCTTCCACAACCCATACTAACCCCCCACCATTTTTTGATGTTAACATTGTTATAACTGTTATACAGATAGCAAAATATAGCAACTAAACATTGTCAATGATTTACAGTATAGTTTACAATTTAGATGATACAGTTTAATAAGTTTTGATGATATTTCCCATGTCCTCTGTCCATTAATGTAAGGTAATTAAAAACCTTTCCCATGACTATTAAATACCCCATTAGATCTGAACTGTTCCTTCCTCCACACCACCCTGGGGCACATGACACTTCCCTGTCTTGACTCATGGAATGTCAAGATTCATAGTTACATGCCCTCGGTATTTGAACCTACCCTTCCTAATATACACACCTGTCAACGCTGCAGCACCAAACCAAGAAATATCACTACCTATCTGTCCTATCCTTCAATATGCAACTATACTCTATCCTTTTACCATAGATTATGTCCATATGGGTGTTGGCTCAAAGCCTGCTGTTCTCTTTCTCTCCCTTGTTAACCTATCTTTCAGGCAATGGTTCTCATGGACTGCTCACTTTCCTCAGTTCAAATCAGTGAGGTCATATACTGATCATCCTTCAGTGCCTGGCTTGCTTCACTCAACATAAGGTCTTCAAGATTCATCCATATTATTCCATGTGTTAGCACGTTATTCCTTCTTACAGCTGAGTAATATTCCATTGTATGTATGTACCACATTTTGCTTATCCATTTGTCTGCTGATGGGCAATAGGGCTGATTCCAACTTCTGGCAATGGTGAACAATGCCGCTATGAACATTGTTGTGCATATATCTGTTTGTGTCTTTGTTTTCATGTCTTCTGGGTATATACCCAACAGTGGAATTGCTGGATCATAGGGAAGATCTATTGTTAGTTTTCTGAGGAACCGCCAAACTGTCTTCCACAGTGGCTGGACCATACCACAGTCCCACCAGCAGTGGATGAGGGTTCCTATTCCTCCACATCCTTCCAACATTTAGTGTCTCCTGTTTTTTTAATAGCTGCCATTCTGATGGGTGTAAGATGGTATCTCATTGTAGTTTTGATTTGCATTTCCCTGTTAGCAAGCGATGTTGAACATTTTTTCATGTGCTTTTTCGCCATTTGTATTTCTTCCTTGGAGAAGTGTCTTTTCAGATCACTTGCCCATTTTTTAAATGGGTTGTTTGTCTTTTTATTTTCAAGGTGTAGGATTTCTTTATATATGCAGGATATTAGGCTCCTATCAGATATATGGTTGCCAAATATTTTCTCCCATTGGATAGGCTGCCTTTTTATTTTCTTAATAACATCCTTTGAGGTGCAGAAGTTTTTAATTTTGAGGAGATCCCATTTATCAATTTTTTCTCTTGCTGCTCGTGCTTTGGCTGTGAAGTTCATGAAACCATTTCCTATTACAAAGTCCTGTAGATGATACCCTACATTATCTTCCAAGGTCTTTATGGCTTTGGCTCTTATATTAAGATCTTTGATCCATCTTGAGTTGATTTTTGTATAAGGTGCGAGATGGTATTCTTCTCTCACTCTTTTGGATATTGATATCCAGTTCTCCAAGCACCACTTGTTAAAGAGGCAATTCTCTCCCAAATGAGTGGTCTTCATGGCCTTGTCAAATATCAGATAACTGTATATGCAAGGGTCTATATCAGAACTCTCAATTCAGTTCCATTGGTCAGTAGGTCTATCCTTGTGCCAATATCATGCAGTTTTGTTCATTGTAGCTTTGTAGTATGTTTTAAAGTCAGGTAGTGTGATACCTCCTACTTCATTTTTCTTTTTCAATATGTCTTTGGCAATTCAGGGCCGCTTGCCTCTCCAAATATATTTTGTGGTTAATTTTTCCAGTTCCTTAAAAAATACAGTGTTTACTTTTATTGAGATTGCATTAAATCTGTACATTAGTTTGGGTAAGATAGACAACTTGATGATGTTTAGTCTTCCCATCCATGAACAGGGAATATTTTTCCATTTATTTAAGTCTTCTTTGATTTCCTTTAACAGCGTTGTGTAGTTTTCTGTATAAGTCCTTTACTTCTTTAATTAAATTTATTCCTAGGTATTTCATTCTTTTAGTTACTATTGTAAATGTTATTTTTTTCCTGATTTCGTCCTCTGTTTGCTCGTTATTGGTGAATAGAAATGATACTTATTTTTGAGCATTGATCTTAAAACTGAACTCCTTTATAAGTTCTAGAAACCTTGTTGTAGATTTCTCAGGGCTTTCTATGTATAGGATCATGTCATCTGCAAATAATGAAATTTTTACTTCTTCTTTTCCAATCTGGATGCCTTTTAGATCCTTTTCTTGTCTCAGTGCTCATGCAAGTACTTCTAAGACAATGTTAAATAGGAGTGGTGATAGTGGGCATCCTTGTCTAGTTCCTGACCTCATAGGGAAGGCTTTTAGGATATCACCATTGAAAATGATGTTAGCTTTGGGTTTTTCATATATACCCTTCATCATATTCAGAACGTTTCCAGCTATTTTTATATTTTGCAGTGTTTTTATGATGAAAGAGTGCTGTATTTTGTCACATGCTTTTTCTGATTCTATAGAGATGATCATGTGATTTTTTTCTTTCAATCTATTTATGTGGTGTATTACATTGATTTTCTTATATTGAACCATTCTTGCATACCTGGGATGAAACACTCTCGGTCATGGTGTATAATCCTTTTGATATGTTGTTGAATCCGATTAGCAAGTATTTTGTTGAGGATTTTAACATCTAGGTTCATTAGAGAAATTGGTCTGTAATTTTCCTTTCTTGTGGTATCTTTATTTGGTTTTGGTATTAGGGTAATGTTGGCATCAGAGCATGAGTTAGGCAATATTCTTTCTACTTCAATTTTTTTTTATTATGGGTAAAAATCAAAATTCTCACAATACATACAAACATTTCCAAAATGATATATAAATATATATGCATATATGTGTATTTGCTTACAAAAATGTTATATATATATATATATACATATATTTTAAGAGGTGCTTAGATTATCCAAAATATTACACGGAACCCACTGGGATTCCCATGTTGCCCACCTCCCATACCTCCCACCACATCCCACACAAACATCTCCCACAGTGTGGCCCACCACCCTCAATGAACTTACACATCCTGGACACTTGTTTCTTTTTCCTAGTAAGTGTATTTGATTATTTTATGGACTAAATGTTCATGGAGGATTTGGATCACAGAATGATTACAATGGGTACTGCGGGGGACTATTGGGGGTGGTGTCTGGGGTGGGTTTCATGGGGATTGGTTCTACTTCTATTTTTTGGAAGTGCTTAAGTAGAATTGGTGTTACCTCTTTCCGGAATGTTTGGTAGAATTCAGCTGTGATGCCATCTGGTCCTGGGCTCTTCTTATTTGGGAGGCTTTTGATGAGTGAATCTATCTCTTTACTTGTCATTGGACTATTGAGTTCATCTATTTCTTCTTTCATCAATGTAGTCTGTTTGTGGGTTTCTATAAACTTGTCCATTTCCTCTAAATTATCATTCTTGTTGACATATAATTTTTCAAAGTATCCTCTTATGATACTCTTTATTTCTATGGGGTCAGTAGTGATATACCCTTGCTCATTCCTTATTTTATGTATTTGCATCTGTTCTCTCTTTTTCTTTGTTAGTCTGGCTAAGGGTTTGTCAATTTTGTTGATATTCTCGAAGAACCAGCTTTTGGTTTTGTTTATTGTTTCCAGTGCTTTCTTATTCTCTATTTCATTTAGTTCTGTTCTAATCTTGGTTATTTCCTTCTTTGTACTTCCTTTAGCTTAGTTTGTTGTTGTTTTTCCAGTTCCTCCAAGTATGAGGTTAGGTCTTCAATTTTAACTCTTTCTTCTTTTTTAATATATGAATTTATGGCTATGAACTTCCCTCTCAGGACTGCATTCGCTGCATCCCACAGGTTTTGATATGTCGTGTTGTCGTTTTCTTTAGTTTCAAGGTAGTTACTGTTTTCTTTTGAGATTTCCTCTTTGACCCATTGTTTGTCTAAAAGTGTGTTGTTAACTTCCATATCGTTATGCCTAACCTGTTTTTCTGGCCATTAGTGATTTCCAATTTCATTCCGTTGAGGTTAGAGAAATTACATTGTATAATCTCAATTTTTCTGATTTCATTGAGAGTTGTTCTGTGGCTTAACATGTGGTCTATTTTGGAGTATGTTCCATGTGCACTGGAGAAGAATGTAAATCCTGCTGTATTTGGGTGTAATGTTTTGTACATGTCTATTATGTCCAGGTCTTCTAATGTATTGTTGAGTGCCTTTGTTTCTTTATTGATTCTCTGTCTAGTTTTTCTGTCTAATGATGATAGTGGTGTGTTGAATTCCCCTGCTATAATTGTAGAGGCATTTATTTCTCCTCTTAGTTTTTCCAGAGTTTCCCTCATGTATTTTGAGGCACCCCGATTAGGAGCATAAATGTTGATGATTGTTCTCTCTTCTTGAGAGATTACTCCCTTTACTAATATATAGTGTCCATCTTTGTCTCTTACAATAGTTTTGCATTTGAAGTCTATTTTGCCTGATATTAGAATAGCTACTCCTGCCCTTTTTTGGCTATTGGTAGCTTGTAAAATGGTTTTCCAGCCATTCACTTTCAGTCTCCTAGAATCCCTGGGTCGAAAGTGGGTTTCTTGAAGACAGTATATAGATGGATCATATTTTATTATCCATTCTGCCAATCTGTGTCTCTTGAGTGGTGAATTTAATCCATTAACATTCAGTGTTATTACTCATAACGAATTTCTTACTTCAGCCATTTTTCTTTGGTTTAATGTATGTCATATGTTGTTTTGTTTCTCTTTTTGACATTTCAGTTTTTTTTAAACTCTCCTCCAACTCTCTCTCCCTTGTTTTTTCCTTTTAACTTATAGAGATTCCTTTAGTATTTCTTGAAGTGCTCTCTTAATTTCTGTTTATCTGTGAATATTTTGAACTCTCCATCATTTTTGAATGCCAGTTTTGCTGGATAGAGGATTCGTGGCTGGAAGTTTTTTTCTTTTAGTATTTTGACTATGTCTTACCACTGTCTTCTTGCCTCCATGGTTTCAGCTGAGAAATCAGCACTTAATCTTATTCTGCTTCCCTTTTATGTGATGGTTTTCTTATCTTTTGCTGCCTGGAGTATTTTCTCTTTGTCTTGAGCATTGAACATTTTGACAAGTATATGCCTTGGAGTTGGCCTTTTGGGATTTATACTATTTGGGATGTGCTGTGCTTCCTGGATATGCTCATCCATCTCTCTCAATAGGGTTGGGAAACTTTCAGTCATTATTTCCTTCAACACTCCTTCTGTTCCCTTTCCTTACTCTTCTCCTTCTGGGATGCCCATAATGCATGTGTTTGTGTGTTTTGTATTATCGGTTAATTCCCTGAGTCCATGCTGGATTTTTTCTATCTTTTTGTCTATCTGCTCTACTATCTGTTTGAGTTCAGATGTATTGTCTTCCATATCACTATTTCTTTCCTCTACCTGTTCAAGTCTGCTATTATGTGAATCCAACGTCTCTTTGATTTCTTGGATTTTGCCATTGTTCACCATCATATCCATTATCTTTTTAGGCATGTTTGCAATTTCTTCAGTATGTTCTCCCAGTGTCTTCTTTATATCCTTAATCTCTTCCTTAACTTTTTAAGTTGGTCCATGATATTAGTTTGGATAGCTTTGTTTAGTTGTTCGATGTTCTGCATCACTTCCTGGTTTTTAATTTGTTTATTGGACTGGTCCATGTTTTCCTGTTTCTCAGAGTCATTTGTCTTTTTTTGTTGCCCTCTGGTCATCATATTATCTTGATGGGTTTGTTCAGTTGATTAGCTTTCCTCTATGATCTAGAGTTT
>JAKSZT010001522.1:0-19868 GCA_026826555.1 Tolypeutes matacus | reverse complement strand
GGAAGGGACCCTAGCTGGGCCCGTGGAAATTAATCAAGCACGTCCCACTTTCCGGACTCCCCAGGTTAGCTGAAACTCTGATGTTAGTCAGTGAGGAGTGCTAAAGACGGCGGATTCCGCCCCTTCTGGCGCCGAGCTCCAGCGTCACCGGGCAGCTCAGTAAATCAGTTTGAGTGCAGATTCGCGTCTGCTCTCAGCCTAATGCTGCTTCAGGTCGGCTTATCTGCTCCCCAAAGCTATGGGGCGGTACAGGCAGCCAGATCGATGTCTAAAAATATAAAATACCATTCCCTGTCTTCCAACCGAACCCTCCCTTCTTTGGGAAGTGTCCCTTCTTCCTGGCTCCGCAGCGGCCCGGGTCTTATCCCTGGGTGGCTAGGGAAATCAGCTGCGTTCCCCGACCAAAATCCCCCCTCTGGTTCACCGGGTGCTGACTAGCTCGTTTGCTCTGTTCACACAAGGTCCAAGGGGCGCCAGGCAGCCAGCTCCCCAGAAAATAAAACTTTTTCGCCCCCGCCCGCGGCTCCAAATGGCTGTTTTATTATTTTTTTCCGTAACCGCGGGGCTCAGCCGCCTGTGCCAACCTCCACCGGCAGCCTCAAAACTCACGAATCTCCACTGTACGATCGACGCCGCCGATCCGCGCAGAGAGATGTCCCAAGCCTCTCACTCCACGCGTGCACAGCACAGACCCCCAGGCAGGACCCCGTCCCCAATCTGCCTTGCTCTGGGAGCTTGCAGTGTGCGCCCACCTACACTAACGCCATCTTGCCGAGTCCTCTGGTCTATGTCTTTTGATTGGGGAGTTCAATCCATTAACATTCAGCGTTATTACTGTAAAAGCATTAATTATTTCATCCATTTTGTCTTTTGGTTCTCTGTTGTCATATCATTTTATTGTCTGTCTTCTTTATCCTTTAGTTTACCCTTCCTAATCATCTTCATTTCTAAACTCTTTTCCAAATCTCTTGTCCTTGTTTTTTCCTTTCAGACTGCATCATTTCTGTTAGTATCTTGCAAATCTTGTCTTTGGTAACCTATTCTATCAGTTTTTGTTTTTTTGCAAAGACTTTGAACTCACCCTCATTTTTGAAGGACAGCTTTGCTGGATTCTTACCTGACAGTTTTTCTTGTTCAGTACCTTACATACATCATACCACTTTCTTCTCTCCTCCATGGTTTCTTAAGATAGGTCAGTGCTTAATCTTATCGAGTTTCTCTTGTATGTGATGCTTTGCTTTTCTCTTGCTGCTTTCAGAATCCTCTCTTCATCTCTGATATTTATCATTCAGAATAGTAGGTGTCTCATGGTAGGTCTATTCGAATTTATTTTGTTTGGGGTGCATTGTCTTTCTTGGATATTGATATTTATGCCCTTTTTAATGGTTGTGAAGTTTTCACTCATTCTTTCCTCAAATATACTTTCTGCCACTTTACCATTCTTTTATCCTTCTTGGACTTCAGTAATGAAAATATTTGTGAGTTTCTGATTGTCATTCAATTCCCTTATACTCTGTTCTATTTTTTTATATTCTCTTCACTTTCTGTTCTCCCACCTTTTCTAGTTCAGATGTTCTGTTTTTGAAATCACTAATTCTGTCTTCAAGCTTTTCAAATCTGCTCTTATTGTCTCTAATGTACTTTTAATCTCATCCATCGTGTCTTTCATTCCCATAAGGCCGTTATTTTCTTTGCAGGCTTTCAAATTGTTCTTTTATGCTCTCCTATTGCCTTCTTAGTATCTTGTATTTCTTTAATCATATTTTCTTTAAATTCTTTGGAGTGATTCAGAACAGTTGTGTGATTATCACTGATTACTTGTATTAAATCCTGTATCTCAGGATATTTGTTCTGTTCTTTTGGCTGGGCCATCTCTTCCTGTTTCTTAGTATAGCTTCCAATTTGTTGCTGATGTCTAAGCATCTGAATTTACTCTGATGACTAATTTCTCTCTCTTACCTATTGTTTTCTTTTTTCACAGCTCTTCTTTGATATTTGGCTCCATTTATTCTCAGGCTTTAAAATTGCCCAACTTAAGTTTTCAAAATTGGGCCAGGGACTCACTAGGGATCACAGATTTTCTCCCAGGGCTTGGATACAGAGATCATGAACAGTTTATGCCCTTGCAATTTCCAGACCAGCCATCAGATGGTGATTTTCAGCACTTCATTCCAAAGAGGTGTTTTTCTGTCTTGGCTTTCCTCTGTTCCTGTGTTGAGTTTCCAGATCAGAGATTCAAAGTGGGCTTTACTGGCTAAATTCACTGAAGAAAAGCACCCCAGCCTCCCATCCTTTTTCCCTTGAAACAGTTGACAGGGAGTTGACAGTGTTTCTCTCTCAGTTGGCTGCAGTACACCATGTGTTTTACCCTGGTTTATATATCTTGGGGTTCAGGAGGGGAACATTTCCCAACTGCCATCTGGGCTTTGTAACTCACATATGTCATTTTCAGTTCTTCCTCACTTTGTCCCTCATCCTCCTGGGAGTTGTATAGCACTTTCCTGGTCTGCTAACCCCCAAAGCAATTCCTCCAACAGCTTCTGGCTCTTTCACCATTGTTTATGTGAGAGCATTCAGCTCTACCTGTTAGTCTGTTGCCCATCCTTTCACTTTTAACCTATTTGTTTCATTGTGTCTAAGGTAAGTTTCTTTGAAATACGATCAAGTTGGAATATGCCCTTTTGTCCTTATTGTGCCAATCTCTGCCTTTTGATTAGAGATTATAGTCAATTTACTGTCAAAGTAATTACAGATAAGGCAGGACTTATATTTTGGACTTTGACATTTTGTTATTTGTGTAAGTCTTATAGATTACCTTTTTGTCTCTCATTTCCTTTCCTGCTGTTTTCTTTTGTCTCTAACTGACCTTTTGAAGTTAAACAGTTTATTTCCCTTCCAATTTAATTTTATTGTAGTTTTTAATAATATTTCTCTTCTGTTGGCCATGGAGTTTGAATTTAACACCATAATCTATAGCAATTTAGCTTGAATTGATAAACTTAAATTGAATAATATTTATGACCTCTGCTTCTCTACTCCTTCATCCTTTTTTATGTTATTCTGGTCACAAATTACAGGAAGATACTCTTTTTTGCCCAATAATATAAAATCATAATTTTTAATGTATTTATTATAAATCATGTTAGATATAAAAAGTAGGTTATAAACCATGGCTACAACAATATTGACATTTGTGTATATCCAGGAATTTACATTTATTGTGGAGTTTTATTTCTTCATATGGGTATAGCTGTCTAGTGTCATCTTCAATGACTCCTTCTAATATTTCTTGAAGGGCAGGTGTAGGTTGTGGTAGGCTGTAACAGACTCCCTCAGCTTTTGTTAATATGGAAATGTCTTTATTTCTTTCTCATTTTAAAGGACTGTCTTGAGAGATTTAAAATTCTTGGCTGATAGTCTATTTTTTTTTCTGTCAGCACTTTAAATAGGTTATCCTAGTGTCTTCTTGCTTCCATTGTTTCTGATGTGTACTAATAATCAAAACCAGAAATGCTCAATAAGAATGTATATCACTATACTGGGAACACAGGCTGCTATCATATCCATAGACTATTGCATGGACCCAGAGGAGGTGATGGTATCAGAGCAGGTGAAAGCACCAGGCCATTTCCTAACTTATTTAGGATTTCTCATTCCTGAATCAACATTTACATGGTTGCTGTTTACCCTTGACTGTTTGCTATAGTTCTGGAAAAGTTATTTTTGACAGTTTCTGCTTGTTTCTGCATTTGCTTGGTGTTTTTGCCACCTGCTTACTAATGCCCCTCCTCAAAATTACTATTTTTAACCTTCCATCCAGAGATATAATATCCATATTTATTTCAAATCTTCTTTATGAAATAGTTGGTTAAAATTCTATAGCTATTTTATTTCTCATATAATTTAACGGAACTTTGAATACTACCACATGTAAAAGGTCTGGTTATAATTTAGATTTCATTCCTTTTCTTTAAAGGTTAATGAATAAATGAAATATGTTTGTCATTTTTGGAACCTTTAAATAAAATTCTATTTATTTTAATTTAATTTATTTTTTCTTATTTTTAATCCCAAATTGGTATAAAATATTACCATTATTATGAGTGTGGTCTGTCCTGGGACACAATTCCCCTCTCTATATGTGGACCTGTGACATCTATGAAACACGTCATCTGCTTCCAATATGCAATGCAGGGACAGGCATGAGATGACATTCCCTCTCCAATAATAAGGAGCTATTGGAAGCAAACCAGGGATCCTGGTTCCAAAACAATTTGGAACCCAGCAGGGCAAACTTCATTAGAATCAAAGGTCTGAGGGTCATTAATGGATCAGTGATTTTATCTCTAGGCCCTTTGGAGCAGAAGCCCCACCGCTTAGAAACACTTGTGCAGTGGCTGGAGCTGCCAAATGATACTGATGTGGTATATCACCCCTAGAGGCATTGCTTGAGCATTTCAAAAAATTTACTTCTAGTATTATAATAAGTCCATCATCAAAGTAAAGAAAGGAATCATCACTGGGCTTTCTATGGTGCTCACAGTGTATGTGGTTTTTAGCTACTACCTTTCATACAAGGAACTCAAACATGAACAGTGACACAAGTACCACTGAGGAAACTAGTGTGGATGCACTCCACATTCCTGTCTGTGGCCAGCTCTACCTTGGCCCTTCCTTCAGAAGCACAAGCCAAAAGGAAATCCTTTCATATGCTAATTTAGAACTAATTTCCAGTAAAAGATGACCAGCACATACTCTTACCATCTCCAAGCATTGGGATGGCAGCCAGGCTCTATACAAACCCTAAGGCACAGACCTCACCCTATCCAAGCACTGGGGTGGTGGAGAGGCTCTCCATAAACCCTAGGACATAGGCCACACTGTTTCTCAGCATTGGAGTGGTGTTCTGGCTCTCACATGCTCCAGGGCACAGGTCCCCCATATCTTAGTACTTGGGAAGCAGCAATCTTCCTTAACAATGAGGTGCAATACCCACACCTGGGTGGGCCCATTCTCTTGGCCTGAGGAAATCTCTTCACTCCAGACCTAGGTTTCCATTGTTTCATCATTGAAGTCATTCTCCCTTCAATTTGTCCCTTCTCTGAACCTTTTTGTCCATTCTGGTAAGGGTACTGTTGATACAAATTTCACAGTCTTTTCAGATTTGCCTGATGTTTACTGGGAACCAATATATCAGACAATAGAAATGTCTGCAGAACTTTTCTGCATAACTGAATTTCCAATGATGATTTCCACCGAAATGGTTGACTAATTCCATGTTCAGTTAAACATTCACATGGGACTCTGTTCTTTGGGAGCTCACATTCCAGAAGCTCAAGGAGGCCCCTGATAGAGCTACTTCTGGTCCTAGTCTCATATTCCATAAATTTCTGGTTTCTTTGCACTTAAAATTTCAGTTTTCAGCCTATAAGGGACTCCAGTATTAGGATTAAAGCCATCCTGTTTGCTTTGGGCCAAACCTTAATGGAAGAAACCTCATCAAATGTTCCTTTTCACAATGGGTTCACACCAACAGGAAAGAATTTAAATTAAGAACATGTTTTTTTCTAGGGTACATAGCTTCAAACCACTGCAGCATGTCCAGTGGTGAAAACAATCTCAGTTTTTGTTTATCTGTGATTATCTTAATATCTCCCTCATTTTTGAAAGACAGTCTCACCAATTATAAAATGCTTGGTTGGCAGTTGTTTTCTTTCAGGGCTTTACATTTTATCCCACTGCCACCTTATCTCCAGGGTTTCTTACGAGAATTCAACACTTAACCTTATTTGGACCCCCCTTGCTTTTCTCTTGCAGCTATCACAACACTCCCCTTTTCACTGACATTTAACTGTTTGTATTATGTGCCTGGAAATAGTTCTCTTTGGGTTTATCTTGTTTGTGGTTTGCTGGTCTTCTTGAACATGCATATTAATGTCTTTTGCTAAGTTTCAGAATTTTTGCTATTATTTCTTTCAGTATTCCTACTGGCTTTTTCTCTTATTTCTTCTGTGTCTTCCATAATGTAAATATTGTCATTCTTGATGGTAACCCTTTGCTCCTTAGGTTCTGTTCACTTTATTCATTACTTTTTTCTTTCTGTTCTTTAGCCTGTATGATTTCACTTGTCTTCTTTGTGAGTTTGCTTATCTTACTTCTGCAAACTACAAACTGCTGTTCAAATGCTCTAAGGAATTTTTAATTTATTGTGGTCTTCAACACCATTATTTCTGTTTTCTTCCCTTGTAAAATTTTCATCTCTTTATTGAGAACTTCATATTGTTCATTATTTTCCTGATATCTTTTAGTTTTTTCTATACTTTCCCCTTTATCTCCTTGAGCATGTTGAGCCTCATTTGTTTAAAGTCTTTGTTTGGTATATCCAAAATCTTTTCTTCTTCTTTGATGCTTTCTGCATTTTTATCTAGTTAATTGTTTTCCATTTCTTTGTCATGCAATCCTTTGTTACATAATTTACATTTTAATATTTGAAAGGGTTATTTCTGGGATTTAGTCCATGATCTATCTATTACTTACGTTTCTATCCAGGTAATAATATAACAGAGACTTCCTTGAGTTCAGTACCTAACTAAAACAAACCAGTGCAAAAAATATTTTTCACAGTATTTGTAAAGGCTCTCCTTTAGTTGGTGCTTTTTTCCAGAGTTTAGCCCTCTATCAAAATCAGCAGAGGAGTATATGAATTGTAGGTTCCAATAGTCTTCTCTGAACCTGTGTCTTGTTCTGGGCTTGTAACTTCCTGTGGCCCCAAGAATTCCCTTATTTACAGGACTTTGAATGCCATGTCTAATCTCTATGAAATAGTCTTTCTTCCCATTCTGGGTGTTCTATTGTATGACTTAAATAAGGTAATCCAATATACATTAGTCAAAACATATAAAGTGTGTGGTGCAAAGTGTAAACCATAATGTAAACTACAGTCCATGTTTAGTAACAATGCTTTAATATGTGTTCATCAAATGTTACAAATATACCACACTAGTGAAGGATGTTGTTAATGGGGGAAAGTGGGGGTAGGGGATGGATTATGTGAGAATCCCTTACAATTTTGATGTAACATTTATGTAATCTTAAACTCCTTTAAAAATAAAGAAAAAAGAAAAAAATGAAGATAGTCCTTTGCCCCAGACTGCTTTGACTTGTTTTCCACAAAGTGACTTTGACTGCAGGGCAAGTTCTAGGAAGGTTTGCCAGAGAATAGTTTCCTGCTTCTGTTTGGTTCATTCTGGGGTACTAGTCAGGCACCCCAGAATATGCATAGGAATTACTCTGCTATACCTGGAACAGAGCCAGGGACCCACAATGGGAGCACAGGATGGTTCCACACCTTGCTGTCAGTGTTGGGGAAGGGGTCAGCAATGTACCATAAGCTTCTCCTACCATTTAATAAAGCTGTATTTGACTGGTTAGTCACTTGCCCAGTTATTACAACACTTTAACTGATTTTCTGAATTCTGAGGAAGATGACTTTGCCAGTTATTGCTAATCTTTCAAAGATTCTGTGGGCAGCACACACTAGAGCAGGTGTTCTTAACCTTTTTTTTTTCCACAGACCCCATTGCCAGTCAGGAGAAAACCAAGAGCCCATGACTAAGTCCAAATTATACTGTGTATTATTTAAGAAATATATCACACTCACACTAATGTATCCCCACAAGAATAATGTTTTTTTGAATTTCAATTCGATCTCATGGAACCCTTTGTTGAGAACCCCTGCCCTAGAGCATATAATTTCACCATGTTGGCCAACTGGAATACCATACATATGCCTTTTGCGTGTATGTGATAACAGATCAGTTTTAATTCTAGCATCTGAAGCTATCCAAGGATATGCTTTATAAACATCACAAGATTTCTATACACATTCAATAAAGTGACAACTATAAAATACCTCAAAATCAAGTAAACATAAAATTGAATTGTTCAAACACAATCCACAGAATTAAAAACAAATTCATAAGTCTCCCACAATTATACTAATTGTCAATTAGAAGTTTTACATTTAATACATGATATAACAGTCAATATGTAGTAGGGGATATTGAAAGTGATTTCAGATCCTCATCCTGTCAGTTGTACTCTATTGGGAAGCTTTGACAATGTATGTGACTGGCCAAAGGTGAGTACAACCAAGACCAGAATAGCAGGTAAATTTCTACCACAGTTCTGTAGCTCCCACTTTTTTGGTCCTTTCTTAGTTAAAAATGAACAGTGGGAGGAAGTGGCTGTGGCTCAATTGGTTTGGGTCCCGTTTACCATATGGGAGGCCCCGGGTTCGACTCCGTGGCATGGTGAGCTGGCGCAGCAGGATGACACAACAAAGGGAGACAAGCAGACACAGAAAAATGCAAAAGCAAATGGTCACAGCGAGCACAAGCACCTAGGGGTGGGGTGGGGGGAGGTAAGTAAGTAAAACATCTTTAAAAAAAATGAACAGTAGGAAATAAATATTTATCTTCACATATACTCAAGGTATGCTGTCAAAGCATATTTGCTTACAAACATAAAAATACTTGATAACTAGTTTGAAAAGTAAATAATGTATAAAGGTATATAGCAGTACATTAATCATCTCTGACCCTGGAAAGATGAATTCCATAATTTATATTACATAGAACAAAAATGATTTAGTTTTTTTTAATCCCTCATCTAGAAACACTTGAAAACAAATTATTTATTTCTACCCTCCACAAAGCTGTGAAACAAGTAAAATTTAAAAACCAAGAACAATGAAATGCTTTAATCCAAAATGAACTCAAATATTTGGCCACATAGGTTATTATCATCTTCCAGATTATAGGTAATAATAAAGGCTTTATAAGCAGTTTTAAATCCATAAATACAATAAACATTTTGGTATTTTGGCCACTGGAAAACAAAAGTTTTAGCACCAGTAAAGGGTTGAGATGTCTTACTTATGAAGATTAAATTCAGAATATCTAAGGTTAACTAAAACTGACATCAAAATTGTCAAAGATGGGCAAAAATTCACATTTAAAAACCTCTCTGTTTCTATTTAGAGTAACAACAAGCAATATGATTCCAAAAGTTAAAAACTATTTCACAACCTAAGACTTCAGCTTAGCAAACAGCTTGGGTTCCAAAACTGGTTCACCCCTCTTAAAATGCAAACCCTTAAAATGTGTCTGTGTATACAGACATATATTTTTAAATAATCAGATAATCTTAGGAGCAGCCATTGTGTTTCCTTTGAATTTAACTTGACATGACCTTAGTATTATCATCAGGAAAGGATTAGCCAGCTTCTTGGTCTAAAGCTAACATGGTGATCATTTATCAGACTTGCTGTCTTAAGCCAAAAAGGTAGGAACAAGATGTGAAAAAAGAATGAGAAGGTGAGTGCTTTCCTGATATTTGGTAACTAAAATTCATGGGATGCTTAGAAATGACACAATAACTGCCTTTCTTGTCCTTTCTTTACTGAGTTGGCTCTGCTGGAGAAGGGCATTTCTCCTCTTCAAACTTTCTTTTAACCCTGGCAAGTTCATGGAAAGCTTGATTACATACCTTCTTATCATTACTGATGCCTCCATCTGTGTTACCTAAATTGCTTTGCTAACTGCTGTCCTCCTTCCTGTGTTACCTGTATCTGATGATCTAGATCTTCTTTGTTACCAATTAAAAAGAAATTCCTCATGGTGGTTGACTCTGAGGATCTGTCTTTGAAACTTACAGATTTCTTCAAAAACTGCCTCTATCTATGTTTGGAAAAACCAACAGGAAACTCTCTCTCCAGTTCTCATCTACTGTTCTCTCCTAACTCCAAACTCTTCTCATCCTGCTGTATATGGACTATCTTGCTGGACTGCTCTGTCATCTATCATACACTGATTTGTATAAGAATCTTTAGTGGTTGGGTCCTAATGTGTTACAAAATAGAACTGAATGTGCTGTGGACCATGATTGGTGGTAATAGTCTGGTGATATTACCTCATAACCTGACAAATGTTCCACCATGGTGTGGTCTGTTGTTGAAGAGATGTTCTATGGGAATTCTACACATGGGCATGATTGCTTTGTAAGTTCACAATTCTGTAATAAAACTATGTTTAAAAAATAATAATAGGGTGGTTTGGGGGGGGAAGTACACCAAATGTAAGATATGGGATATAATTAGTAGTAACATTTTGATGATATTCTTTCATAATTTATAAAAAATGTTTTGCAATAATGCAAGGCATTGGTGATGGGGTGATGTATGGGACTCTGTATGATGTCATGCATGTTTGTTTTATAAGTTCACAACTTTTACTATGCATTTTTTTCTTTTTTTAAATAATTATTTTATTTTTAAAGAATATTTAGATTGCTTAAATGTTACATAAAAATATAAGGGATTCCCATATGTCCTACCCCCCACACACACACTTTCCCATATTAACAACATCCTTCATTAATGTGGTACATTTGTTACAATTGAGGAACACATATTGAAGCATTGCTACTAACCATGGACTACAGTTTACATTATAGTTACACTTTGTCCCTCACAGTTTTGTAACTTATGACAAAATGTACAGTGGCCTGTATCCATCACTGCAATGTCATGCAGGACACCACCCATGTCCTGAAAATGACCCACATATTGCACCTATTCTTCCCTCTCCCATCCCTCAGAACCTCTGGTGTCCCCTGCCTTTACATCAATGATAAGAGTTCTTCCATTGCTAGAAGTATAATTGCTAGATTATAATAATAATAAGCCTACTTTAGTTCATTGTTCATTCCCCAAACTTGAGAATTTTCAGATGGTAATGCCCTCTCTGCTTCTAACTGAGAGGGGCAGATGGATGGAACTGTCTTGCTTGCAGTTGTAGACTCTTAAGTTCTTTGTCCATCCTCATCTCCTTGTTAGTTCTTGGTGAGTCCAATGAATTGGAGAGTAGGTGTTGCAGCTCTGCTGAAATTCAGGGCTCAACTGGCACATTTATTGTTTATGTATGTTCATGTATGAATGATATACTTCAATAAAATTTTTAAAAATGGGATGAACTGGATTGTGAGTGCTGACTTGCCCCCGCTGCCCCCGCTATCCACCACAAGCCAGTACTTCTGGCCACAGCTATCCTGTCAGCCCATCACCATGTCCAGAATGCCACCAAGTCCAGCCCTACCAAGCCTCACCACCCACCCTAGGCCCATCCACAAGAACATGTGCAGCAGGCAGACTGTGGACAAGAAGCTGAGCTGGGGTTCCCGGCACCCGAACTGCCCAGAGGGCCCATCTGCACTCAAACAGTGCACCTGTAGCTGACTGGTTCCCCCAAGATGCTGAGAAGTCAGATGTCTACCTGGGGGCGCTGCTACTGTACATCCTTTGCTGCAAATTACATTGTTGTGTTGGGTTGTGAGGCCACCCAATTCTGGGCATGTTGTTCTTTCTACATCAGATTTGATTTACATTTTTAAAACTTTAATAGGAGAAAGAAATTCAATAAGAGAATAATGTTCTAGAGGAAAGATGACCTAGCAGAGAGACATAGTTCTAGCATTGATGTTTCCAAATGAAAGAGAGAGAAAGAGTGGGTACAGAAAGAAAGGAAGAAATATTAACCATACATCTTAGTGGTAATCATGATTACTTCCTGAGTCTCAGAAATTACTTCTAATATGGACTGCAATGTTGAAAATGAACAAAATTCATGCTGCTTCCAAGTATTCAGTAATTTATTAACTTTGTACTTTGAGTCTACAAAATAGAGTTAATAATTAGGTTCATTGCTCTCATATACATATATGTTCCTGCACATAATTAATGCACACACATAAATACACACTCACATGTTCACACAAGCCTGGCTGTTTTCTAATTTAGAGAGGAGCAACATATTGGGCCTATAATTTATTTAACCAATTAACTCTTCTCAAAGAGTCAAACTGTTTTTATAGACCCTGCTTCAAGTTTAAACCCTTAAAAATGCCTTCGTTTGTATGTGTGAAAGTGTGTTGATCCAAAATGAAGAAACTTATTTCTTATGATCTTACTAGACTGTTGGGAGGACTATCTAGTTATAACATGAACAGAAACTTTTTCATAATTAATACTCAGAGAAATTGACTTCTCTCCACTTTGTCTTCCCCTAATTGCACTCCCATGGCCATTTGTATTATTTCCTATGGTTTCTAACAGTAGACGTGTTTGCAAAATTATTTAAGTAGGCTATATACATATGTCCTCAACAACCTGTCAACATTTATTTTTAGTAAGGGCAAAAAAGTTGTTCAACCAAAACTGAGGGTAAATCAATCAGATATTTTCCCAATTGAGTTGCAAACTTTAATCAAAACAATTTTTGTTCCCCAAAGGTTTTTAACTGATACTATAATTCAATATATTAAACCAATATATTTTAAATTTCCTAGATGATACTGGAACTATAACAAATGAGAATTGCTAGAAAATAGACAAAATTTTTTGCTCTAGGGCAGTTTTCATTTAGAGGTAGCTAAATTTTGACCATGGGATGAAAATAGAGAAAGGTGGAGGCCTGGAAGCCTTCTTTGAAAAAATAAATTTTATTCAGGGATACTATTAATTTACATTTAACCATAGCTGCTGGTCCACAAATAATTTACCTAGTGATAATAAAAAATATATTGGGGATATATCATTAATTGTAAACAATAACTTGAAAAAATATACCAGTTTTAATGCATATATGTTGCTTCTAAATTCACTTAATTGCTACTACAATCTCATGTCCTATTCTTACATTGCTTTTTTTACATTTGGTCATGAGAAAAATATTCTTTAGAATCACAGAAAGTTTAATTTTTACTTACTAAGGAAATTGAGTCCTCAGTTTCATGGTAAGTAAAATGAGTCCCAAATATTTACATATTTGGAGTGGAGTTACAATTTGATTCAGGCCTCTGATTTCACACACAGGCCAGTCTCCTCTAGATCATTGTTTCAGGATTCTTAGTTGTCCTTTTTCCAGACCATTATCAAGTTGGGAAATTTTACTGTGATAGGGCTCAATTCTCACAATGAAATGGAGGAGGATGGATTTTTATTAACAGAGGAGCTCTCAATCTTATATCCTGTCTAGGAAAAAGAACTCTGGGATATCTTGGTCAGCTTACCTCCATATATTTAACATTTTTGCATTTCACCATCCATTATCACCTTTGTTGTCTCTTTCGTGTTCAAATACAGGGGAAACCTAAAATTAAATCCTATCATCATGAGGCAATATCTTATTTGTCAGATGTTTCCCTGGCGCCTTAACTATAACTTTTAACATCCACAGTGCCTCTTTTTCTTAAATTGAAAAGTAGCAAAGAATAAGCTGCAGTGTATCTGGTACAGTCTCATTTTTGAAATTGACTAAGACTTCTTAAAAGTTAATCATCTTTTCCCATTTGGTTAATAAAGAAGACTTGAATTATTAATATTAGGCACTGGAATTTTGATAATTAGCATTATAAGACAAAAGCAAGCCTACCAGATTAAATTTAATGAGAATAAATTGTTAATGAGTAAAAGAGAATTTTCTTAATAACAAAGAAATTACGATGCACTGTTTGTCTTATTATGGGACTAAAGTAAGAAATAGGATGTCTGATATTTTTCTAAGGTCTTAGACCACTCACCCAGCAGAGTAAGCACAGTTTATTTTATGTATCTATTGTCCCAGCATAATGATTAACAGTGCATACTTTCATTTTCCAAAGTGTTTTAGGTAGGAAAAAGACTGTGTTCACTTTACCTACAAGCCTGATTCCAGGTGGCCACCTAGTCAAATTGAGTCTGTATCTGTCCTCTGGGTACAGGTATTTTATGAAGGGAAGGTCAATTCTCCCAAGCCAAACCTACAGAACTCTTCCTGTACTTTCCTAAAGTGGAAGGTAGAATCACAGTTTCCTTTGTTGCCATCATTTGTAAGGAGTTAATGACAAATCCATCACTGCTAGTATTCCTCCTTATGGATGAAAAACCTTTATTTCACTAAAGAGAAAGTAGCCAACAAGCAGAGAGATGCAGAAAAGTGCAATGTGACTTTAGTGCTGGTCAACATGGAGGTCTCTCTTTTGCTTCCTGAAAAACTTGCAAGTGTCTCAGGGCCATCAAAATCTTTTCTTCCCCCTGATTGTCTTAGAGTTGAGTTTAGTCACTTTCATATTTTGGTTACTAAAATCAATGCACTGCAAGTGATATGCTCAAAATTATAGATTCATCAATATGATTTTAAGTTATAAGACAGGATTTTCAGCCTGGGCAGCTGGCCACATTATGGGAATTTACAGAAGTTCGTTAAAGTTTCATCTGTTGTCTCTTGGTTTTCAGTGAATTCTGGAGCTTTTAGGAAATTTGTTAGGAAAATTCTGGTACTTCACAGTGGTTTGAATAATTCTTGTCCCCTTCTTTGGAGAGGGAGTCAGGTTTAAAGAGCAATTATTCAAAAAAGCACACCTGAAATAAAGGGAACAGAAGACATACTGGGAAACAATATGGTTAAGGAAAAGCCTTTATGTTCATAGAGCATTAGCTCATCATTCATGGTGAGCAGATAAATATACCTGTGGAACTATACAATTAGTCTGCAATAGTGAGATCCTGGCAGTTGTAATAGTAAAACCCCGGAAAATCTAGTAATTGTTCCACCTAACCACTTACTATGCATCCCCTGTGTGATAAAGTCAAGAAGGTTCCATTATACAGCATATACCAACTCTCTGACACCAACTCTATGAGCAATACACCAGGAGACTATATTGATATATTCCATGCCTCATTATGACTAAACAATTGTTACCACTTGACTGCCTATGTCAAACAATTTCTACCAACATTTGTAGGCCAAGCATAGGCCAAGAACCAATTATGGAAGCTGAGATTAAGGGATTCTGTATAACTCTTGGTGTGATGATAGGAAACATACGTGCAGGCCCTATAGAGGAAAAAAATCAATAACTTGTCTGCTGTTTTTTGTTTAGCGAACTAAATTTCCAAAGCCACCACAAGCCCCCAAGAAGAAAATAAACTTGAGCTATATCCAACTAATGCTATAGTGAACTGTATGCTCAGGAAACAAAGTCTGGAGTGTCAAGATGTTAGGTGCACCAATCTCTGGAGTTATTTGCCTTGACCATAGGACCTGGGTGTCTCCAGAGCCCTCAGGAGCCCAACCATTTGGGGTAATATCCACTTTGGCAGTCTACAAGTTCTTGCTGAGATGTGCATAAGCATTACCTCTGGGATGACCTCCCCACACACTTTGAAGTCTCTTAGCCATATAATCTCATTTGTATTTACCTTCGCCCTTTTATTCTAGGTCTTTTTCCAGTTGAATTGCTAGTTGGTGCTTGTTAGAAATCCCTCCCTACCAGGGAGGCTCATCCTTGGGAGTCATTTCCCATGCTTGGGGGAAGTTAATGCATTAAGATGCTGAGTTTGGCTTAGAGAGAGGCCACATTTGAGTAACAAGGAGGCTTTCAGGAGGCAACTCTTAGGCAACCAACAACACTAGGCTAAGTTTCAATTTCAAGAGCAAAGGCTCATAGGCATAGTCATCAACATCAAGGGCTCAACAATGGATCATTCTCCATCACCAGTCATTGCCCCTGTACTTGGGGGACTATTGCTGCTCCTTTAGAGAATGTGGCAGAACTATCCAAGATGGGAATTCAATATTCTCTTGGTTATTGTGTGAGTCTCCACCCACTGTGACAATACCCCATGAACATTTGAACATATTTATATACCTTATATGTATGCACAGGTGAAATTCCATGTATCCCCCATCACTGACACCCCGCACCAATGATCCTCCCCTGGCCCAGTTGTAACCCTTCATGATCCAAAGTTTCTTAAAAAATGAATCCATTAAAATAGCCAAATACAATTAGTTGGAAAATGAAATAATAAGATAGTTTTAAATATAAGAAATAAAATACATAAACATTTTAAAAATCTAAAAATAAAATTAAGATTGAGATATTAAAAAATAATGAAAAATATTTAATTTTTTTGATATTTTGTCTTTCTTCACTGTAATATCTGTTGTCCTTTATGTACAGTGACATTTTTTCCCATTTATTCCCCTGTGCCAGTGGGCCCTACTTTGGAGTTTGTGCTTCTGAGAGTGACAGTGTCAGACTCAATTAAGGCTTCCCTACACATGGCTTATCTGTCCCTTCTATTTAAATCTATACTTGGTGCTAGAATTTGTAGGTATACATCCAAGAGACTGGAGTCTTTGGGCTGTCCATGTGCCAGCTTGGTCTGGAACCTCAGGGGAGATGCCAAACCTCCTCTCCAGTACATTGGACTCACCTAGGACAACTAACAAGGTGGTGAGCATTGACAAGCATGGTACTGAGGAAATGAGAGAGCCGACAACTACAAGCAAGTGAGTCCCATCCATCAGCTGTATGGGAATGAAGCCTCCTCTCAATTAGAGTTGGAGTGGACATCACCATCCCAGAATCCTCAGGATTGGGGAATGTTCTATGGACAAGAGTTGACTTACTGTTATTCTTCTATAGACATATTGTGATTCTAGCATTGGAAGAAATTATAACGATGTGGAGGCAGTGACCACGGGACACTCTGGGGGCAGGGAGAGGGAAAAACAGTTGTAATATAGGGGATTTTTTGGGACTTGGGAATCGTCCTGAATGATATTGCAATGACAGATATAGGCCATTTTATATCACCACATTTCATGCATAACTGTGTGGGAGACAGTATAGACTACGATGTGAACTATGGTCCATGCTCAGGAGCAAAGCCCCAGGATGCATTTATCAATTGCAATGAATGTGCTACACTAATGAAGGATGTTTATGTGGGATGATGTGGGAAGTGTGGAGAGTGGGGCATATGGGAATCCCTGTATTTTTTGTGTAACATTTATGTAATCTAAGTATCTTTTAAAAATTAAAACATTATTAGAAAAGATGTTAGGTGCGCCTGAGAGCCCAACAGGAAGCACAGTTTGCAGGGTACAGTGCTTTTGCTAAAGTTCCCTTTGTAGATTAGTTTTTTCAGAAATGGACATGGATGACATAGGATAGGAATACTTAGAAAAGGATAAATATGGGGCAACCAGATTGACTGAGAAAATGTTTTGAAGGAAAATGGTCATTAAGTGAATATCACAATTTCTCTTCCGTGATTAACCGCATTTTTTCTATATTGTAGTGTAAGAGTAAAATGTGGAAGAATTAACACTTTATAGTGCTTTAATTTTTTTCCTTAACTAAATGGGAGGTAAATATTTCCCCCTGTATCATACAATGTGTGTTTTGAAAATTTTTGCATCACTTATTTCGTCCAAAGATGGTAGAACTGAAAGCATAAATCTGAGCATATCCAATAAGAAAGGACATCACCCAGTGGTCCTTATTTGGATCAGAATATCATGTGGAATGCTTTTGCCTTCTTTAATTGGCAAGTTGACCAAAAGTTCAGATATGCCATGGGAAATTTCTGCTTTGCAGCTGTCCTTTCCAAATATAATAACATGTGGAACCCCATTTTATTCTCTAAGGAGAACAAAATTTGGCAATATTACATTCTCACCTTATGCACTGTGAAAAGGTTAGATGAAATGTACAACTGTGTATGTGATAAAGATTTTATTATATGTGAGGAAGGACATAAGGGGCAATTGATGTCTTCCTTAGCATACATCTCTCTTATGCACTAAAATAAAGATCTTCTCTTAGAAATCAGTTTCTCTCAAAACTGCACATATATATTTATATATCATATATATTTATATATCATTTTACAAATATTGGTATGTATTGTGAAAAATTTGATTTTTACCCACAATAAAAAAAAATGCACAGATACTTTTTATTAGAGAAAAGCTGATCAACTGAACAAACCCATCAAGATAATATGATGACCAGAGGGCAACAGAAAAATACAAATGACTCTGAGAAACTGGAAAATATGGACCAGTCCAATGCACAAAATAAAAACCAGGAAGCAATGCAGAACTTCGAACAACTAATCAAAGCTATCCAAACAAATATCATGGACCAACTTAAAGAACTGAAGGAAGAGATTATGGTTATAAATAAGACACTGGGAGAACAGACTGAAGAAATAGCTAACACGCCTAAAAAGGTAATGGATATGATGGTGAACAAAGGCACAAGTCAAGAAATTAAAAAGACGCTGGACTCACATAGCAGCAGATTTGAACAGGCAGAGGAAAGAATTAGTGATATGGAAGAAAATACAGTTGAAATCAAATAGATTGTAGAACAGAGAGACAAAAAGATAGAAAAAACCCAGCATGGTCTCAGGGAATTAACCGATAATACAAAACGTACAAACATACGCATTATGGGCATCCCAGAAGGAGAAGAGAAGGGAAAGGGAACAGAAGGAGTGTTGAAGGAAGTTATGGCTGAAAATTTCCCAACTATATTGAGAGAGATGGACGTGCAGATCCAGGAAGCACAGCGCACCCCAAATACTATAAATCCCAACAGGCCAACTCCAAGACATATACTTGTCAAAATGCCCAATGCTCAAGACAAAGAGAAAATACTCAAGGCAGCAAGAGAAAAGAGAACCATCACATACAAGGGAAGCACAATAAAATTAAGTGCTGATTTCTAGGCTGAAACCACGGAGGGAAGAAGACAGTGGTATGACATAGTCAAAACACTAAAAGAAAAAAACTTCCAGCCACGAATTCTCTATCCCGCAAAAATTCTTGGGCCATTCTAGGGAACAATGCAATGGTTGTCAGCACAAAATTTTGCTAAATGATGGCCACACCCAAAGTACAGCCACTGATTCATGAGTTCCCATTTCTCCCAGACTTGGGAGACCCACCCTGATCCCTGTGCCTGGTGTTAATGACCTTGTTTGAATCTTGTATGGACCCCAGAATAGTATGTTCCTACTAACCCATTGCTGTTTGTGTAAGCCTTTTGTATGTAGAACAGTTTGGTTAGATTCAGATAAGGGTCTTTTTGATTAGTCACTTTTTGTAAGATTGCTTTCATTTAGTTAACGTTCTCTGATTAGATTTCAGGCACAAGGATGGACGCAATCATTGTTCTGAAGTCCTACATACATGGACCACACAGAGAAAGAGTGCTCTCATGTTTACCCTGCCATATGAGAGGTGTCTCCCGGATATCCTACAAGTGTGGAGAGACACAGAAACCCTGAGAGGCTGATGGAGAGGCCAGAGGTGGGAGAAATGGGACATCTTGAAACAGAAGACATCCAGGTCAGAGGAGAAGGGAGAGGTGTCATCAATTGCATCTGAAGGCCCACTGCTGACCTCAGTGAGAAAGTGAGTTTCGAGGAGAAGGCAGAGAGAGAAAGGCAGGCCCAACATTTTGCCTTGGCATGAGCCCAGCAGCTGACCCTTGTTAAGACAGCATTTTAAATGATGATTGGATTTTGACATTTTTACCGCCACAGAACTGTAAGCTTTAACCCTAATAAATTCCAATAAAGGCCAAACAGTTTCTGGTATTTTGCTTTGGCAGCGCTTGGCAAAATCAAAGAGCTAAGGACAAAGGTTTGGAGAGCTGCCCTGTTCCCAAATGGCACTTTGATGCTGCTGCCAGGGAATTCACCTGTAAACTGTGGGTGTCTCCACACTATGCAGGAATGTTTACTGGTAAGATGGATGGGGAAGTGCTCTTGTTCAGCAAGACCTGCAAGATAGGGAGTCAGGCAGGGGATTCACATGGTTCAGGGACTAATATAAAGTCACAGATGCCCCAGTATGATGTACCTGCCTCAGGCAGGTGTGGGCCAGATGTACAGGGTGAGATTAAATCATGGGACCTGGGCACTGGTGCACAGAGGAGTCAGGGCACAGACAGGAGACTACCTG
>JAKSZT010001521.1:0-38514 GCA_026826555.1 Tolypeutes matacus | reverse complement strand
TTCACCTCACTCTTATACTTTCTTCCATTCCTTGAATCACGGTATGTGCTTTTCCCCCCAGTTCTTAACTACAAAAACAGGGGTGTAACTCAGAGAGGTGTTTCCAATATTCCCATCCCCAGAGCCAAAGCTGTAGATGAAAAGGGGACATATACCATGAACAGGATAACAATATCTGTTAATTAAATTAATATATATTAATGACCATTGAATGGATAAAGTAATAATGATATCTGTGTCCTAGGACATCAATAAAGTGTACAAATGCACCAAAAAATAATATATAGCATAAAATGGGGAAATGGATATGTAGCAGTTTGGTATCATTATGAATTCCAAAAATAGATATCGGATTATACTTGTATACTGGTCTGTTAATCTGGGCATGATTAAGTTATGATAAGGGAGTTGACTGGGCCAAAGTCGGTAGTGCTTTGAGCCCCGCACCTTGGTGGGTGGGTTCTCAGCCATAAAAAGACAGGGCAAAGGACAGAGTTGGAATAGTTTTTGAGGTTGGAGTTCTGATGAGCAACAATGGAAGGCCCCAGGGTAAAGAAACAAGCAATTCACCTGAGCGTTCATAGCTGCCTTTGTGGAGAGAGGCAAATCTTAGAAAGCCCCAATGTCTACAGCTGACCTTGTGGAGTAAACAGAGGAGGTGAGCCCGGAGAGAAACTCAAACATGAGAAGAGAGGAACAGAAGAAGCCTGAACCCTGGCAAATATTGGCAACTGTCTTGCTCCAAGGCAGAGGTTTTGGTAAAGCAAGAAATTTATGCTTTCTAGCCTGGTAACTGTAACTTCTATCTCCAAAAAATACCTTTTATAAAGACCAACAGATTTATGGTATTTTGCATCAGCACCACTTTGGCTGAATAATACAGGATATAAAATGTTTAAAAATACATTTGGCAAGTCAATAACAAATAATAAGTGCAGATTTGGTAAGGCAAGCAAAAGTGTTATAATTACCTCGATAAACTTTAAAGAATATTAAATAGTGCATCTCACCCAAATAAATAGAAAAAAAAAATTGAGCAAATATATTCAGTCCAAGCAAAGTGTTCAGGAATTCCTGGGTTGCCATTTTGGCCTTTGTTCTGGGGCCAACTTACTCGTGCATCTTTGGAAGCTGCATCTTTCTTATCCTTCAGAAGAATGAAGGAACTATTGTTGATTTATGGGGTGTTTTGTCCCCATCACAAATCAAGTGCTGTATTGCTGCCCCATTTCCAAGTTATGAAGTCACCAAACTGGATGTGATGCTCATTTGATGCAAGAAGAGCCATGAATGATAGAATTTTTTAAAAAGTAGTTCTTGTTGTACTTCCAAAATTGGATGCTTAGATTATTGATATTGGATTTTTCCTGTTCTCTAATGAATGCATTCAATGCTATAAATTTCCCTGTAAGCACTGATTTTGCTGCACCTCACAAACTATGAAGAAGCATAGGACATTAGAGAAGCAGAAAGAACCACATAACAAAAGGCTTGTGAGTGAAGCTATATCCACTTCCACAATAGTACAGTCTTAAGATGAAAGCAGAGAAAGAAAGAAAGTTGGGAAAATATATTCTCTGATTGCAAGCATTGTTTCCTCAGAATAACACTTCTATGAATATAACTTCACTTTGAGGGATTTTGCAACATGCTTACCTAAGCATGAGGGAATCTCTTTAAGGAAAAAAAATGAAGACAGTGAATTTTGCCAGTTTGCACCACATGGTTGTCCTCCCCTTTATGTGTAATGAATGTGAAGTTTCCTTGGAAATTCAACCCATGAGATACCTGAGAATTAATCTTTCAGAGAAAATAATTGGGATTTCATGAATTTGGGAAAGCTAGAGTCCCATCAATAAAACATGCAGGAGTAAAACCCTGTGTATGTAAGGAATATTAGAAATCCTTCTGCCAGGCATTAAATCTCATTGAGCATGAAATATTCATACATTAGTTGTTATTGTAATGAACATGGGAATGCATCCATTTGAAACCAAACCTCATGGAATATAAGAAAATTTAAAATAGAAAGAAATCATACGAGTTTCCTGAATGCAGTCTGCTCTTTACAATTATTTTTCATTCCTCATTTTAAAAGCCATACAGGGGAACAATCATAGAAATTTCATACATGAGGGAAAGTTTTCAACCTGACATAAACCCTATTTATTCATGAGAAAATTCTTACTGAAGAGAAATCATATATATGTGGGAAAGCTTTAATTTAAATGTCAAATTTCATATACAAGAGATTTCCTACTGCAAAGATACCCTACAAATGTAAGGCAGGTGAAAAAGCCTTAAGGTACAAATCATATCTCACAGAACATGGAAAAACTAATAGTGGACAGAAACAAAATGAATGTAAAGAATGCAGAAAACCCTTCAGCCAATAGAAATATTTCCTTAAACATCATAGCATTCATTCTGGAGAAAAACCCAATATATGCAATAAATGTGGAAAAGCCTTCAATCAGGAGAAATACCTCATTAACCATCTGATAATACATACAGGAGAGAAAGCCTAGGAATATGATGGATGTGGGAAAGCTTTCATTCAGAAATCCAGCCTCACTACACTCCAGAAAAGACAAACTGGAGGGAAACCATGTATATGTAAATAATGTAGGAAAGCATTCAGTAGCAAAACAAATCTCACTGACCATGAGAAAATTCATAGTGGAGGGAAAAACTATATATGTAAGGAATGTGGAATAGCCATCAGCCAGAGGCAGTATCTCATTAAACATTACAACATTCATATTGGAGAGAAAACCTGTGAATGTAATGAATGTGAATCTCCAAAGAATCTCCACTTCCAGTCTGTGCCACTTGTTGCCAATCTCTTAAGGAAGTGGTTGTGACTGTGCAATTCATGGTGTCTTTCTCCTCTAGGAAAAGTGCACTTGCAGTTTGTTCTGAGATCTGCTCCTCCCAAACCTTCTTCGACACTCATGTGTGTTCAATTTCTTACCACTGATTCATGATTACTCTTATTTTCTGTAAAGATGGGCATTTCAATTATTTCAAATTATCCTGGTTGTTTTCACTGGTTCTTCAATCCATTACATTCTGGGTAAGCATTTTAAAAATTACCATTTTAAAATTAATGCTGCCATTGTTGCAGCATTTTCTTTATTTCTTTTTCTTCTTTTTTTATTGTGGGTAAACATCAAAATTTTCACAATACATACTAATATTTATAAAATTATATTTAAATATATATGCATATATGTGCATTAGCTTACATAAATGTTGTTTCTTTACATATATATATATATTTTTTAAATGTGCTTAGATTACCTAAATATTACACAGAAATTACAAGGATTCCCATGTTCCCCACCTCCCACACATCCAACAACATCCCACACAGACATCTTTCATCAGTGTGGCACATCACCCTCAATGGATATACACATCCTGGGGCCTTGCCACCAAGCATATACCACAGTTCACATCATAGACCACACTCACTACCACACAGTTCTGCATGGTATATGCTGAAGTAAAGTGGCCTACTTCTGTCACAGCAATGTCACTCAGGACAACCCCCAAGTTCAAAAAACCCCCTGTATTTCAACTGCCCTTTGCCTCCCTGCCACAAATGTGTCCAGTGACCACTGGTTCCACCTCACTTATATAGTTTCTTCCATTGCTTGAATAACAATATGTCTACAACAAAATACAATTAAGTCCACTCTAGTCCATAACACTTCCCCCAAACCTGAGGGGACTGGAATGGTGATGTCCACTCCACCTCCAAGTGAGAGAGGGCTTATATCCCATGGGTACAGTGGTTGGCATTATCCTGCCTGCAACTGCAGGTCCTCTACATTTCCTTGGATGGCCGTTGCCCATCGTCATCTACTCACCAGGTGACTTGGATGAATCCATTGAACTGTAGGGTAGGAGTTGCAGCTCCACCAAGATTCCACATAACCCTGCACATAGGTAGGCCAGGGGCTCCAGTCTCTGGAACTACACCTAAAAACTCCAGCATCACATAGAGGTTTGAATAGAAGGGCCTGATGGACCATATGCTGGGAGGACTTATTTGACTCCAACTCTGTCACTCTCAGGAGCACATATTCCAAAGAGGAGCCCACTAATAAGGTATCAATCTCTGTGGCTATCCCCACTTATGTAGGACCTGGGTGTCTTCAGAGCCCTCAGGAGCCCCTCTGTGTGGGGTGATATCCACTTTGGTATTCTATGCTATCCTACTGAAGTTTGCATAAGCATTACCTCTGGGATGACCTTCCGACTCTCTTTGAAGTCCCTTAGCCACATGAACTCATTTCTTTTTACCTTTTCCTCCTTTATTCAAAGTCTTTTTCCAATCATGTTGTCAGTTCACACTTGGTATTAATCCCTCATTGCAAGGGAGCTTCATCCCCGGGAGACATGTCCCACATTGGGGGAAGGTAATGCATTCCTATCCTAAGTTAGGCTTACAGAGGTCACATTTGAGCAACAAGGAGGCTCTCAGGTGGCCACCCTTAGGCACCCCATAACAGTAGACTAAGATTTAATTACAAGAGCAAAGTCTCATAAGGCTAGTCATCAATAACAAGAACGCACCAGTGGGCCATCCTCTTTTGCCAGACACTGCTCCTGCACTCAAGTGACTGTTGCTGCCCCCTTGGAGAATGTGGCAGATCTCTCCAAGCTGGGAGTTCAGATTCCCTCATATATTGAGTGATTGTCTACCCACCATGACCATGCCCCATCCCTTGATCATTTGAACAATTTCATATATCTTTCATTTATTTTCAGATGAGCTTACTCGCATGAATCTCCCATCCCAGATATCCCCCAACAATGATCCTCTGCAGCCCCCATTGTAACCCTTTTGTGATCTAAACCTTCCTTGAACATGGATCCCATATAATAACCAAATGGGATCAATAGGATAAACACATAATAATGATAAGCTAAAATGCAAGGGATAAATATAAGGAACTCAGAGGAAAAAAATTAAACTAAAAATAAAATATAATTAGTGGATTAGGACATTCAAAAAAATGAAAAAAAATTCCTTTTTTTTTAAAAAAATATTCTCTTTTTTCTTTATCACTGTATTATCAGTTGTCTAGTGTACCGTGACACCTTCCCCCTCTCATTCCCCAGTGTCTTCCAATTTTTCATTTAATTTTCAAAGAAGGCTTAGGTCACAGCAAAGTCACACACGGAATACTAGAGATTACCACATACCCAAACTCCCTAACCCCTTCCCCACCAGATATTTAAACCTCTGTTTAAAATGGATGTTAGCATTGTTATAACTGTTATACAGATTGTAAAATATAGCAACTAAACATTGTCAACGGTTTATAATATAGTTTACATTTTAAAAACTACAGTTTAATGTTTTTTATGATATTTACCATGTCCTGTGTCCATTACTGTAAGGTAATAAAAAACCCTTCCCATGACCACTAAATACCCCATTTGATCTTAACTGTTCATTATCCCCATCCCCCTGGGGAATATGACACTCCCCTCTCTTGACTCATGGAATGACAAGATTCATAATTACATGCCTTGGGTATTCCAACCTGCCCTTCCTAATCTAAATACCTGTCAAACCTGCACCACTCAAACCAGTAATATCATTACCCATTTGACTTATCCTTCAATATGCAACTATACTCTATCCCTTTACCATTGATTATGTCCATATCGGTGATGGCTGGCAGCCCACACTTCTCTTTCCCTTGTTAACCTATCTTTCAGACAATGGTTCTCAGAGACTGCTCACTTTCCTAAGTTCAAATCAGTGAGTTCATATATTATTCCTCCTTCAATGCCTGGCTTGCTTCACTCAACATAAGGTCTTTCAGGATTCATCCACATTATTCCATGTGTTAGTACTTTATTCTTCTTACAGCTGATAATATTCCATTCTATGTATGTACCATGTTTTGCTTATCCATTCATCAGTGGATGGGCACCGGGGCTGATTCCAACTTTTGACAATGGTGAACAATGCCACTGTGAACATTGGTGTGCATATAACTGTTCATGCTTTGCTTTCAGTTCTTCTGGGTATTTACTCTGCAGTGGAATTGCTGGATCATATGGAAGAACTATTGTTAGATTTCTGAGGATCCACCAAACTGTCCTCCACACTGGCTGGATCATTCCACAATCCCACCAGCAGTGGATGAGGTTTCATATTACTCCACATCCTCTCCAACATGCAGAGTCTGCTATTTTTTATATCTGCCATTCCATGGGTGTAAATGGTATCTCATTGTAGTTTTGATTTGCATTTCCCTGATAACAAGTGATGTCGAGGATTTTTTCATGTGCTATTTAGCCCTTGGTATTTCTTCCTTGGACAAGTGTCTTTTTGGGTCACTTGCCCATTTTTTAAATGGCTTGTCTTTTTATTTTCAAGATGTAGGATTTGTTTATATATGAAGGATATTAGGCTCTTATCAGATATATCGTTGCCAAATATTTTCTCCCATTTGGAAGGCTGCATTTTTATTTTCTTAATAACCTCTTTTGATGTGCAGAAGCTTTAGTTTTGAGGAGATCCCATTTATCTATTTTATCTCTTGCTGCTCTTGCTTTGGCTGTGAAGTTCATGAAACTATTTCCTATTACAAGGTCCTGTAGATGGTTTCCTACATTATCTTCAAATGTCTTTATGGTTTTGCTCTTATATTTAGATCTTTGATCCATCTTGAGTTGATTTCTGTATAAGGTTTGAGATGGTATTCTTCTCTCATTCTTTTGGATGTGGATATCCAGTTCTCAAAGCACCTCTTCTTAAAGAGGCCATTCTCTCCCAAAGGACTGGGCTTGGTAGCACTGTCGTATATCAGATGACTGTATATGTGAGGATCTATATCAGAACTCTCAATTTGATTCCATTGGTCAGTAGGTTTATCCTTGTGCCAATACCATGCAGTTTTGATCACTGTAGCTTTGAAATGTGTTTTAAAGTCTGGTAATGTGATACGTCCAACATCATTTTTCTTTTTCAATATGTCTTTGGCAGTTTGGGTCCTCTCACCTTTCCAAATATATTTTGTGGTAGTTTTTCCAGTTCCTTGAAAAATATAGTATTGATTTTTATTGGGATTGCATTAAATCTGTAGAGTAGTTTGGGTAGGATAGACATCCTCATGATATTTATTATTCCTATCGATGAACAGGGAATATTTTTCCATTTATTAAACTCTTTTTGATTTCCTTTAACAGTGTTGTGTAGTTTTCTGTATATAAGTCCTTTACATCTTTAGTTAAATTTCTTCCTACATATTTGGTTCTTATAGTTAGTATTGTAAATTGCATTTTTTTCTTGATTTCCTCCTCCAATTCCTCATTATTGTAGTACAGAAATGCTACTGATTTGGGTGCATTGATCTTATAGCCTGCAACATTACTGAGCTCCTTTATAAGTTCCAGATCCTTTCTTGTAGCTCTCTCTGGTCTTTCTATGTATAGGGTCATGTCGTCTGCAAATAATGAAATTTTTAATTCTTTTCCAATCTGGATGCCTTTTATATCCTTTTCTTGACCCAGTGCTTAAGCAAGTACTTCTAAGACAAAGTTATATCAGTTTGGTGATAGTGGGCATCCTTGTCTTGTTCCCAAACTCAGAGGGAAGCCTTTTCGGATTTCACCATTGAAGATGACTTAGCTTTGGGTTTTTCATATATAGACTTTATCATATTCAGAAAATTTTCTTCTATTCCTATCTGTTGCAGTGTTTTTATCAAGGAGTTCTGTATTTTGTCAAATTCTTTTTCTGCATCTATAGTGGTGATCATGTGGTTTTTTTTTTCTTTCACTTTGTTTATTTGGTGTATTACATTAATTGATTTTCTTATATTGAACCATCCTTGCATACCTGGAATGAAACCCACTTGATTATGGTGCATAATCCTTTTCATTATTGAATTATTGTTATTGAATGCTATTAGCAAGTATTTTGTTGAGGATTTTAGCATCTATGTTCATTAGAGAAATTGATCTGTAATTTTCCTTTCTAGTGGTATCTTTGTTTTGTTTTGGTATTAGGGCAATGTTAGCATTGTAGAATGAGTTAACAATGTTCCTTCTATTTCTATTCTTTGGAAGAGCTTAAGTAGAATTACCGTTAGTTCTTTCTGGAATGTTTGGTAGAATTCAGCTGTGAAGCCATCTGGTCCTGGGCTCTTCTTAGTTGGGAGGTCTTTGATGACTGAGTCTATCTCTTTACTGTAATTGGAATGTTGAGTTCATCAATTCCTTCATTCCTCAATGTAGGCTGTTTGTGAATTTCTAGAAAGTTGTTCATTTCCTCTAAATTATCGTTCTTGTTGGCATATAATTTTTCAAAGTATCCTCTTATGATGCTCTTTATTTCTGTGGGGTCAGTAATGTTATCGTCTTCCTCGTTCCTTATTTTATGTATTTGCATCTGTTCTCTCTTTTTCTTTGTTAGTCTGGCTAAGGGTTTGTCAATTTTATTGATATTCTCGAAGAAACCACTTTTGGTTTTGTTTAATTTTCCTAGTGCTATCTTAATCTCTATTTCATTTACTTCTGCTCTATTCTTTGTTATTTCCTTCTTTCTGCATCCTTTAGGTTTATTTGTTGTTGTTTTTCCAATTCCTTCAAGTATACAGTTAGGTCTTCAATTTTTACTCTTTCTTTTTTTTATTATATGTATTTATGGCTATGAACTTATGTCTCAGGACAGTTTTAGCTGCATCCAGTAGGTTTTATTATGTTTTGTTGTCATTTTCATTAATTTCTAGGTAGTTACTGATTTCTTTTGAGATTTCTGCCTTGACCCACTGCTTGTCTAAGAGTGTGTTGTGTAACTTTCATATCCTTGTGCCTAACCTGTTTTTCTGGCCCTTAGTGATTTCCAATTTAATTCCATTGTCATCAGAGAAATTACTTTATATAACCTCAATCTTTCTGAATTCATTGAGAGTTTTTCTGTGGCCTAGCTTGTGGTCTATCTTGGAGTATGATCCATGTGCACTTGAGAAGAATGTAAATCCTCATGTATTGGGGTATATTGTTCTGTATATGTCTATTAAGTCCAGGTCCTCTAATGTATTGTTGAGAATCTTTGCTTCTTTTTTCATTCTCTGTCCAGATGTTCTGTCTAATGATGAAAATGGTGTATTAAAGTCCCCTGCTATAATTATAGAGACATTTATTTCTCCACTTAGTTTTCCAGAGTTTGCCTCATGAATTTTGAGGCACCCCGGTTAGGTGTGTAAATGTTTATGATTGTTCTCTCTTCTTGAGAGACTACAACATTTACTAATATATCGTGTCCATCTTTGTCTCTTACAATAGTTTTGCATTTAAATTCTATTTTGTCTGATATTAGAATAGCTACTCTTGTACTTTTATGGCTATTGTTACCTTGTGTAATTGTTTTCCAGCCATTTACATTCAGCCTCCTTGAATCCCAGGGTCTAAGGGGGCTTTCTTGTAGACAGCATATAGATCCAATCTTGAGTGTTGAATTTAATCCATTAACATTCAGTGTTATTACTCACAATGAATTTCTTACTTCAACCCTATTTCCTTTGGATTAATGTATGTCCTATATTGTTTTGTTTCTGTTTTTGTTTTTTTAAAACTCTCATAACTCTTGATTTTTCTTTTCACCTTGTAGAACTTCCTTTAGTATTTCTGGAAGTGCCAGTTTCTTATTGACATACTCTCTTAATATCTCTTTATCTGTGAATATTTTGAACTCTCCAACATTTTTGAAGGTCAATTTTGCTGGATACAGAATTCATGGCTGGAAGGTTTTTGTTTTAGTACTTTGATAATGTCATACCACTGTCTTATTTCCTCCATGGTTTCAGATGAGAAATCATAACTTAATCTTATTGTGCATCCCCTGTATGTGATGGTTCTTTTTTCTCTTGCTGCCTTGAGTAATTTCTCTTGGTCTTGAGCATTGGACATTTTGGCGAGTATATATCTTGGAGTTTGCCTCTTGGGATTTATACTGTTTGGGGTGCATTTTGCGTCCTGTATCTGCACATCCATATCTCTCAATACGGTTGGGAAGTTTTCAGCCATTATTTCCTTCAACACTCCTTCTGTTCCCTTTCCTTACTCTTCTCCTTCTGGAATGCCCATAACGTGAATGTTTGTGTGTTTTGTGTTGTCAGTTAAATCCCTGAATCCCTGCTGGATTTTTTATTTATTTTTTGTCTATCTCTTCTACTATCTGTTTGATTCCAGCTGTGATGTTTTCCACATCAGTAATTCTTACTTCTGCCTGTTCAAATATGCTGTTATGTGAATCCAGCATCCTTTTGATTTTTTAGAATGTGCCATTGATCACCATCATCATATGTGTTATCTTTTTGTGTATGTTTACACTTTCTTCAGCATTTTATCTCAGTGTCTTCTTTATATTGTTAACCTCTTCCTTCACTTCATTAAGTTGGTTCATGATATTTGTTTGGGAATCTTTGATTCACTGTTCAATGTTCTGCATATAATCCTGGTTTTTAGTTTGTTCATTGGATTGGTCCACATCTTCCTATTTCCCAGCGTTGTTTGTAATTTTTTGTTGCCCTCTAGTCATCATTTTATCTTGCTGGGTTTATTCGGTTGATTATCTTCCCTCACTCATCTCGTGTTTTATTTAGTTGGTGGTTCTGTGTGTGTTCAGTTTTCTCTTTGACACTTTTTCTTCTTATTTTGTTTCCTTGCTTCTTTCTAAGTTACCTTGAAGGCATAAAATTAATGCCAGAGGGATGGAAAAATGTGAGAAAGCAAGAGGGATAATAGTAATATTGATAAAAGTTAAAAGAGGGGCCAAATAGGTCTTAGTGAAATGGCTATTTAACTTTTGCAGGCAGTATACAGTAATAGGGAAAAAAGGGGAATACCTACAATGGACTAGGGAACCAAGGAGAGGAATATATATATATTGATTTAGAAGGCTAGAATGATGAGTGAGAGAAAGAGTAAAGAAAGGGCTAAAAGGAAAAAGCTAATATTAATAATATAAGAAAACAAAAGATATAGAATAGAAATTGGGACCCTTAATTTGTGGGCTAATGAAAAAGAATGGTGTCTAAGAACCACAACAGAAAGCAGAAGGCAGAGAGATGAAGGAAGGATGAGAGAGCTTGGGATACCATATCAATATAGATAGAGAATGGCAAATCACTGAAGAAGAAGAACATAAAAGAAGAGGTAAGCTAGCAGCAACGAATTTTTAACAAAATGAAGGAAAACAGAAATGGGGGTGGAAAGAAGAAAAAAAATTAAGAGACAACAAATAAAAAGAGAAAAACCAAACAACCACACCAGCAAGCAGTCAAACAAAGCTAAGGAGGATGTGTTCCTTCTAGGGTCCTTGCAGATCCTCTCAGCCTGCTTGTGTTTATTAATTTATCTTCTGGGTTCTCTCTAAAGGTTTTGAGGCAGATTTTTTGTATTAAACTTAATTAAAAACAGGAATTCATTTTTTAAAGTGACTGTCTTTTTTTTTTTTTTTTTTGGTGATATAAGGGACCCAAAAGATGTCCTCTGCTAGATCACCCCCTTCACCGAGGGGACCCTAAATATGCTCAAGGAAACTAATCAAGCCCTTCCCACTTCCTTGCCTCCCCAGGGTAGTGAAGCTATGATGTTTGTCAGGGCAGAGTGATAAAATTGGTTGACTCCACCCTCTCTTGGGCCAGGCCTCACTGTCAGTGGGCTGCTGGGTAAATCAGGTTTCCTCAGCAGATTCACTGCTACCCTCAGCCTGGTGCTGTTTCAAGCTGGCTTATCTGATACCCAAACTTATGAGGGGGTCCAGTCAGCCAATCCACAGAAGTTAAACCCTCTACACCTTCTGTCAGAGCCCTCCCTCCCTCAGAGTATGCTGCCTCAAGCCAGTAGGTTGAGTCATGTTGGCAGGATTCCTGTTACAAACCAGCCATTGTCCCTGAGGGTGTGGCTCTGCCATCTGTGTTAACCATCCAGGCAGGTTCAAAACTCAAGAATCTCCACCGATCACTCCAGAATGTCAATCTTCCCACTGCTAGGTTACCCAAACTTCGTGCTCTGTGTGCCCACCGCACAGACCCATGGGCAGGACCCCATCCACAATTGGCCATCCCCAGATAGCTAGTCAGTGAGTATCCTCTTGCCTCTCTCCTGTAGCATTTTGATATGAGGCACACCAACCACTTATATTTTTTCTGTTTCTTCACCTGATTCTGATGTGGATTCAAATTTAATAGACACTGAACCATAGTTGCCTGCTTTCTACTTAACTCCAATTTTTCTTATTATTTTAAATCAGAAATGATCCTTTCATAATAAGATGATATACTTCTAATTTCAAGTATTTTAAGAAGTAAGAAATTTATATATATTTTTTAGTTGTACTCCAATATTTTTCTCATATGTGATAGGGTGTGAAATGGATGAAACTAGAAATTACATGTATTTACAAACAGAAATGTGTACACAAAAGAATCTGCCAATGCAGATAATTCTGAGAAAGGAGGGATTTGGGTTTAGGCTAAAGAAGGAATTTTAGTGTTTGCCATAACAGACATAAATAATTTTTATACTCTTTGCATGGATAATTTGATTATAATTTAAAAGAGATTATGAAAATTGTACACAATGATATCATACAAGGTGGTTGATTTGAAGATATTGATTTCTATCTGCAACATTACTGAGGTGGGGGCACTTCCACTCACCCTTCGCAAATACAGTCCCCCCAAAAGGAAATCTGCTCTCCTTCTTGGTCACCCACCCACACTGCCTGGATGGGTGGAGGCCACCCTCAGCAAGAGTGAGCATGGAATAAGAGGAGTGTGGATGTGATAAGTTGAAGGCCACACTGCTCTCTACACGTGTCCCATAAGAGGGCTGTTAGCACCACAGGAGAAGATGGACTTCCTGCTGCTTACTCCCCAGTGAAGAACGGCCAGAGTGACTCACATCACTAACTGAGTCTGTGAGTGCTGAGCAGGGCTTTCTCCCTGTTCGCCTTTTCAGTTCCAGAAATTATGATGATGGTTTTCTTTGGGGTTCTGAGAGTTTGGTTCCAAAAAAGGACATTCCCTCTCTGGATTGGGGGAATGGCAGTGAACATGTGTTACATTCCAGCCTTTTCAGTTGTTCATCAGCTTCTTCCCATCCAACCTCTCCGTTCTCCTCTGAGATTGAAGAAGTCTGCATCATTTCAACACTGTTAAAAATATGTTGAAAATTTAGTATTAACTTAGTCGGAGGAATATCTGGTATTGGCACCCTCTGACGTTTTCTGCAAACATTGAACTCTCTCATAACCTCACTTCTATTCTTATCAGCACTAGGTCCCATAACTTTCTGGGATTTATATACTATTCATTAAGGTCACTGTTGTAATGATGCTCATTCTGGTGATATTATTGCTGTAACCAATGCTGTAATGTGAATTTTGACATTTCCTTCCTGTCACCAACAGGTTTCATCTTGGTATTGCTCTTTCTTTAGATGCCCCAAGGTTGGAGAAGTTGAATGTAGACCTGGAAGCAGGAGACAAGAGTATGTTCCTGAGTACTAGGAGGTGTACAGTAAGAGAAGCCTCCTAAGAGGGTCAACGCTGGAGGCCAAGGGAAGGAGGAAAGTGCTAAAGGAGAAGGAGCAGCTATTCTCCTCTCTGTGCCCTGACTCCTCTCTGCACAAGACCCCAGGTCCTATGCTTTTATCTCACCCTGCACACCTGGCCAACACCAGCCTGAGGCAAGTACAATATTCTGGGGCATCTGAGACTTTATACTAGTCCCCAAACTTTGTGACTACCTCCCTGACTCCCTGTCTTGCAGGGCTTGCCGACCAAGAGCACTTCCCCCTCCATCTTACCAGTACTCATTCCTGCCTAGTACGGAGACACCCACAGTTTACACATGAATTCATTGGGCAGCAGTATCACACTGCCATTTGGGAACAGGTCAGCTCTCCAAACCTATGTGCCTAGAAGATTGAGTTTGCCAAGTGCTGCCAATGCAAAATACTAGGAATAGGTTGGCTTTTATTGGAATTTATTAGGGCTAAACTTACAGTTCTGAGACTGTGAAAATGTCCAAACCAAGGCATTATCAAAAACGCTGTCTCTCAAGGATGAGCTGTGCTGGAATCCTGCCAAAACAAAATGTTGGGCATGTCTGTCTCTCTCTGCCTTATCCTCCAAACTCACTTTGTCTCTGAGCTCAGCAGTGGGCCATCAGACATAATTGCCCACAACTTTCCCTTCTCCCCTGGCCTGGATATCTTCAGATTCAAGCAGCTCCATGACTCAAGCTGCTGGCCTCTCCCTCAGCCACTCAGGTTTTCTGTGTGTCTCCACAGCTGTAGGAGATCCTGGCGCCCTCACCCACATGGTAGGGTAAACATGGCAGCACTCTTTCTCAGTGTGTTCCATGTTTGTGGGCCATCAGCACAGTGATTGGGTTCCATCCTGGTGACTGAAATCTAATCAGAGTCCCTTGAGTAAATTAGGGGAATCTAATAAAAATAATCTAATTGAAAGGTCCCTTATTTGAATCTAAACAAAATGTCCTATATACAAAAGGCTTACACACACTGCAATGGGTTAGTAAGAACATACTTCTCTGGGGCTCACACAAAACTCAAACGAAGGCATTAACCCAAGGCACAGGAATCAGTAGGGGTTTCACAAGTCTGAGAAAAATGGGAATTCATGAAGCAGTGGCTGTACATTGGGTGTGGCCATCATTGAGCAAATTTGGGTGATGACCACCATTGCACTGTTTCCTAGAAAGGTCCCAAGAAGAACTCAATATACTGTGCTTTCTCCACCAAATCTTAGCTACAAAAACAGGTGTGTAACTCAGAGAAGTGTACCAATATTCCCAATCCCAGAGCCAGAGCACACAGATTTTGCCTGTTCAGTGGGGGTGCAAGAAGCAAGCTGTAAAACTGAAAGACCCTAATTTCTTCTCCAAAGAACTGATTGTATTTACAACAGAATGGAGAAATTTGACACTAAGGTTGCTCTCAAAAGCATTGGAGATTGTGGAGGGCCTGAGATTTAATTCATCTCAATCCTTCAGGAAGAAATGAAATATTTTACAGATGACTAAACTAATACCTTTTGCTAGCAGCAATTCACTTTAAAAGAAATGTAAAAGAATATTATTCAGGCAGAGAGAAAATTATCATAGAAGGTTCAAGATTCAGGATGGATGGAAGAATAATATCTGCTAATTAAATTCATATATATAAATGACTATTGACTGGATAAAATAATAATGATATCTTTGCCCTAAGACATCAATAAAGTGTTAAAATACACCATAAAATAATATATAGAATAAGATGGGTAAATGGATATGTAGCAGATTGTTATCATTATGAATTCAAAAAATAGATATTGGATTATGCTTGTAAACTGGTCTCTTAATCTGGGAATGATTACGTTGTGATTAGGGTGTTGACTGGCCCAGATTCGGTAGGGGTATGATCCCCGTCCCTTGGTAGGTGGGGTCTCAGACATAAAAAGACAAGGCAAAGAAGAGAGTTAGAGCAGTTTTTGATGTTGGAATACTGAGGAGGAAGGGCAGAAGGCCCCAGGAAAAAGAGATAAGCCATTCACCTGAAGGTTCACAGCTGGCCTTGTGAAAAGAGGCAAAGCTTAGAGAGCCTCATACTCTACAGCTGACTGTGTGGAGAAAACAGAGATGCTGACCACAGAGGGAAATGCAGCACTTGGAAGAGAGGAACCCAAGAAGCCTGAACACTGGCTAATGTCGGCAGCTGTCTTGCTCCAAGATGGGGTACCAGACCTTGGTGAAGGAAGAAACTAATGCTTAATGGCCTGGTAACTGTAAGCTTCTACCCCCAATAAATACCCTTTATAAAGTGCCAGAATTTTCTGGTATTTTGCATTAGCAAAACTTTGGCTGACTAATAGAGGATATAAAAGGTTTTAAAATATGTTATTTGGCCAGTCAATAATAAATAATAACTTCAGTTTTGGAAAGGCAAGCAAAAGTGTTGTAATTTCTCCAGTGAACTTTAAAGTATATTAAATAGCACATCTCATCCAAATAAATAGAAGAAAAATATTGAACAAAAATAATCAGTCCAAAACAAATTATTCAGGATTTCCTGGGTTGCCATTTGGCCTATATTCGGGAGCCACCTTACTCATGCAACTTTGGAAGCTGTACCTTTCTTGTCCTTCAGAAGCCTGAATGTTCCAGGGTTGATTTATATGCAGTTGGTTTGTCCGCATCATAAATCAAGTGCTGTGTCACTTCCCCATTTCCTAGTTATGAAGTCACCAAACTGGGTGTGATGTTCATTTGAGGCAAGAAGAGCCATGAATGATAGAACAAATTAAAAGGAGATATTCTTGCATTTCCCAAATTGAACACTTAGATGAATGATATTGGATCTTTCCTCTTCTCTAATGAATGCATTTATGCTATAAATTACCCTCTAAGCACTTCTTCTGCTGCACCCCACAAACTATGAAGAAGTAAGGGCATTAAGAAGCAGAAAGAACCACATATCAAAAGGCTTGTGAGAGAAGCTATATCCACTTCCACAACAGTACAGACTTAAGATGAAGGCAGAGAATGTAAGAAAGTTGGGAAAATATTTTCTCTGACCACAAGCATTGTTTCCTCAAAATAACAGTTCTATGAATGTAATTTCACTTTGAGGAAATGCTGTAATTCAATGGAGAGGTAGATGGTGCTGGGAATGATCCAAAGAATGTTTGGGACCAGTGGACCTCACTCCATGTGGAATGCAGGCAAGTTTATTTAGACTGAAGCTGCTTTTTATACTACAAAGCTGATAACATTAGGGCATCCTTCACTATTTTCTCAGCTTGGTTTGTGAGAGCGCTGCCTGTTTCTGTGTTCCCAGACAATCTTTTCTGGTAATTCAGACCATAACATCTTAGTGTTGTGTTCATTCTGTTCTGCCTCCTTCCAATGATATCTGCAATATGCAGTGTGCATGGAGACATTTGCTAATGTTTCTCTGCCAGCGAGCATGCTTTTTAAATGCTTAACCCTTTATGCACTGGCTCTCAGCATCTATTCCAACAATTCCCCCTTTTTTCCTCTTTTCCAGGGTGACTGTGCCTGTCTTACATTGCCCTTCTCTGAAGGTCTTACCCATCACTGGCCACCTGCCAAGCTCCATGGACAGGGTTTTGAGATTCAAGGGTTTCAAGCAGAATCACGTTATTAGCATGGCTGGTCTTTTCAGCCCTGTTAATGTGGGACAGCAGGGCTTGGTGAATACCTCCTAAGACAGTTAAGTTTAACAGAGCACCAGTGATCATCACACCAAAGTTAACATGTACAGAGTTTGATTTCCACCAATGTAAGGGGTTTACTTTATTTAATTGATCTGTCACTGATTGCCAAAATTCGCTACCTAGAAGCATAGTAAGTTGATTCTGAGACATGCTGAAAATCCTTTTTTTGCAAATCTGTAATTTCAATAGATAAATTTGTGTGATGACCCGTTAAATGATGTTTAATTTTCTTCCATTTATAATGGGAATCATTGTAAGAAAGAGGAGTGTTGCAAAATGCGATTTCATACCAATCACACTTCAAACCTTGTTTTAAACTTAGATTATATACCTGATCTCCCATTTCTGTAACAGCCATCTCTAAGTTATTAAGCCTATTATTAATTTGCTCATCTCTATATGCCTGACTATGTCATAGCTCACTAGCATTATGATGCCAATTTTTAACATATTGTTGTTTGGAAATTCTCATGTAGGTCAGTTCCTGCCACAGCAGTGGCTGTAATAATACTTATAAGCCCTAAAACAGCAGCTATAATTAATCGAATTAAACGTTTGCTTCTTTTCAAATAATGATTTAGAAAGTGTCAAAGGATTTGGCTCTCAGGGGAAGCCTGCCAGCGGTGATTCATGAGAAATGGAAGCCATATTCCATGATGCCATTGTCCTATGAGAACCACAGAAGAACTCTGCTGTAAAGCAGATTGTGATGCAAAAGTTTAAAGTGAGCAATTGCTGCAGAAAAAAACATGTTTGATTAATGCTCACTGTTCCTGCTATAAAAACAATGGGATCCCATACACATAATTTAAGAAATTAAGTGCATTTTCTTTTTTAACTGGCAATATTAGTTTTCCTGCCTTGCCGTTCAAAAATTGGGCTAGTTCCCAAAAATAATTTCCACAAATAATTTTTAGTTTTGTTAAGTTTAGTGTCCCATAGTTGTGGGATAAGTCTTCCCTGATGAGTCCAATTTAGTGATGTATTTTTACTTATGACATTCCCAAAATTCTAAAAATAATGATAGCTTTCATTCATTGATTTTGTTGAATTATTAATTTTTGAAGTTATGGTTGTGTTTACATTAGGTTTTATATCCCTATAATTGCCCAATTCTTTACAATTCTATAGGAATTATTAAAGAGCACAACCTCAGATGAAACATGGCATGTATCCCATTTATCATTTTGTACTATGATTTTGGGGCTATATACATGGATCGATGGATCTTATGCAGTTAGGTCATTTAAGAAAAGGCAAGGTTAAATTTTCAATAAATTTCCCTTCCTCTTCCGATTTTAGAGGAAGGCAAGGATCAATGGGCCTAGGAAAATGAAAAGACTGATTAATATAAACAGGGTAGGATTTGTCCCCCCCCCAAGTCAACAATTCTAAAAGAGGTGAATTAGTAATATAAGCCCAATATGTATAATTTTGTGAACGTGCACTACTTACTGCTGTGGTTTCCAAGGTATGCATAGCAAGGAATAAATGTATTAGAGTGACATCCTGCCTTTTTTGCTTTTTGTGTCAGATTCTTTGGATTGTTTATGTCTAGGTTTCAGACGTCTGGTCAGGACCCAAAGCTGGTCTCCTTTATCTGTAATGATAAGAGCAAAGCCTCAACCCTTTATCCTAATTTAAATTCTGCCTTATCCCATTCATTATTTTTATACTTTCAGTAAACTAGTTGTCCAATATTTGTTTCAGTATTTTTGCCTGATTTTTGCAAGAAATGCTCTGCTGCTGATGTAAATGATTCTGACCTTTGACTTAAAATTTTTATTGTAAATAATTCTTGATATAATTGTACTCACAATTCACCATTTCCCCCTTTTTTGTTTTGTAGCATTTATAGAGATTTAACTGTCATTTTTTATGATAAGTATGCATACATTCAATGTCTTACTAAATCAGGGGATACACTGATGTACTTGCCTTATTTTTGGCTAGAGTCCTGGATAGATACAAGATAAATGTTAATACATATTTAGTTTAATAAGCTTATATTGTCAATTAGGGTGAGAAACAAATAACATAACTAAATAAAACATTGTCAATATTGAACAAAGTTACAGAATGGCAGATAAATAGAGCAGGCTTATATATAGTTACCATAATTTATCTTTTAGCTGGGAAGGTTTGAATTGTTGAAGTTGCAACTGATACTAGAGTTTTGTTTGACTCTGTTTAGATTTAATGAATTTGGTAGTATAGATGCCAATGTGTGAGTATTTTGCTAATTCTCGAGGAAGGGGCCAGCCTCTTCAGGAAGGAGCACAGCACTCCCTGGGCAGTACATTTTAAGGTTTATGCCCCAATCCATGGAAGAGTGGCCAGGGAGGAATACAACCCCCATTGAAATGCACTTTATTTTTTTAATTTGTTGCAAAACATCCTTGATGTGCTTACTATTTTAATTTCCAATATTTTTCCTTAAATGTGAGAAACCAATGAAAAGCATTGGTTTGTTGATTAACAAATTTTCTGCATGATGCTTTAGTTTTAGGATTGAAGAAATCTTGCCAGACTTGTTTTTTAATACATTTAGTTTCAGGAGTGTCAAAACTCAAAACAAGTAATTTACATATACTTTTAATAAAACAAATTTATGTGTAATATGCAAGTTATTAAATTACTTAAGTATGCAATGTATTGTATTAAAGTTTTGATTACTAATTAAGTATATTACACACAATTCATAAATCTAGTAGATTAGAAAACAGACACCCAATGAAAAGACTTTTATTTCTTAAGCATTTAAGATTTTTAATATCTTAATTAGAATGACCCCAATTTCTTTATTTTGTATAGTTTTAAGCATAGGTAAAAACAAATTAGTATTTCCTCTTTGGGCTTTGGGTAATACATTAACTTGTTACTTTAATACTTGCATTGGTTTTGTTGTTAACATTATAATTAGAATTGGGGCTGTTGCTTACAGTGTTGAATATGAACTTGATTTATTGTTGGCTATTTTGCAGAAAGCGGAATGTGGGCTGGCTTGACTTTTTAAAGAAAATATTAAAGAAAGCTTTAGCAAGTTTTTAAAAAAAAGTGATAGGGTCATAACTGGATATTAATATTTTGCAACAAACTAGCCATATTTTGGAAAACTGCATGCTGCTGTGATGTTATTTTATTTTACTATATTTTACTGTTATGCACTACATTGGCAGCCTTTAATGGCTGCTTTCTCTTTTTGTTGTAACTAAAAATTATGGTTATTAGCATTATATTTTTATTTAATATTATATGGAAACATTATTAAATTTTCAGGAATTTTATACACCTTTAAAGTATTCATATGAAATTTTTATTAATATAACTAATTGTTATAAAATTAGAAAATTTCTTTTAATTATACAACAGTTTTAAGTACTTCATTCAACTTATATCACATGAACATAACTATTTTTAGCATTTTACTTTTATTTGGGTAAAAGACAAACTTATATGTGAGTTTGAAATAAAAGCTAACTTTCAGGATTTGACTTTGAGAAAGCAGGTTTGAACACAGTGTTCTTTTTAAAAGTGATAAAACCTGTCTCTCTATGGAAACAATAAGGTTAAACCCTATTTTGATAGGGTTTGGGTTACATTAGGGTTAGTTAATGTTAGGGTTAGGGTTAGTTAGGTTTAGGGTAAGGGTTAGGGTAAGGTTTGTGTTAGGGTTAGGGTTAGGGTTAGTTACGTTTCAGGTTAGTGTTAGGGTTAGGTTTAGTTTAGGTTTAGGTTTAGGGTTAGGGTTAGCGTTAGGGTTAGGTTAGTTTTAGGTTTAGGGTTAGGGTTAGGCTTAGGGTTAGGTTAGGGTTAGCATTAGGGTTAGGGTTAATTAGGGTTAGGGTTTGGGTTAGGGTTAGTTTAGGTTTAGTGTTAGTGTTAGTGTTAGTTTTAGGCTTATGGTTGTGTTAGGGTTAGGACTGGTTCAGGGGAGTGATAGGGTTAGGGTTAGGGTTAGGCTTAGGGTTAAGTAATAATAAACTTATATTCAACTGAGTAATGATAGACAGGTGTACTGGTTTTGGTAATTGCCTTAAGTTCTGTTACAAGCTATAGTGAACTGCTCTGTTGCTGACTGGGCAGATTTGAGCAAGGCAGGTAAATGCATTCATATTGTTTTTCTGAGGCTCTTGAGCAAGGCCCGCTTGGAATTTTCCCAGCTTATGAATGAGACTACCATTTTTATGAAATTTAGAATGGCATTCCTTGACCCAATATAACCCTTTTAGCATTTTGGACACACACGATTGTTATTGACTTAATATTGCTACTAAATGGAGCTCTTATACTAGTTTTGGCTTGGCAATCTTTTTTTCATATGACCTGGTTTCTTACATTTAAAGCAATTTAAATTATTAACAACAGGACTATGTCCCTTTAGAGTAGCTGCAAGAAGGCTCATGTTATAGGTATTAGGCCCAATGGTTTGGCATGTTTTTATATAATCCTGTAAAGTACTTCCATTTGCTTTTATTGGACATAAAGCCTTTTTATACTCACTGTTAGCATCATTAAAAGCGAACATTAGAATAAACATTTCTTTAACATCAGGTTGAGTTAATGTCCTGTTGACTACACCTTGTCACCTTGCTTCAAATTCAGCATAGGTTTCAGTATTTCCTTGTACAATTTTGAAAATGAATTTACAGCCTGTTCAGTGATGGAGATTCATCAACAGGCATCTAGGCAGCACAATTGCACTTGTAAAATGGCAATATTATCATATTGAGCTTGGTGAGGAATTTCAGCACATTGATTTGCTCCTAATATTTTTTCAGCAGTAATAGGCACTGGTGGATTTTGCTGTTGATTTCATAATTCTACAATATTAGTTTTGTCAACCCATCAAATTTTAAATTGTAAAAATTCTGCTGAATTCAGAACCTCTTGAGCTAACAAATCCCAATCCCATTGTATAAATCTGTTTGCTTGTGCCCTTTCTTGTACCAATTCTGAGTATAAGGAGAATCTACACCCTATTGAGTGCATACTTTAAAAAAAAAATTTTTATAGTTTTAAAAGTAACTGGAACATGCTCATATTGTACACCACCTGGGGGATTGTTAGCATCTACCAGAATTGAGTTACTCTTACTGGAAGGGTAAATAAAATTCCGTAGTTTCTGAATTTCCTTCTCTACTTTCCTGTGCTGTACTTTTTGTAATCGAAACTTTTGGAGGGTCATCAAATATTGTAAAGAATGGATTAGCAAATACCTTGGGAGGCACAGATGCTGATTTATAAAACAATAAATCATCTTTTGGAGTGGATGGCTTAATGACTGCTGGAAAAGTTCCATAACTTCCATTTGTCTTTTTTTCCCCTTTTCATTAGACATGAGTTTATCTGTTTTTGCCTGTTCATTAATTTTTTCAGATATATTTTCATTAAAATTATCATTACCTTTTTCTGCTACAGTGTTAGCAATAGCTGTATCCATTTTAATATCTTCATTTTCATATGACTGTAATGGTTCAAGAACAACAGAAATAAGACAATACAAAGACCATACAAAACAATGTTTCTGTCCAAAGAAAATATTTCTAGTACCTCTAGGTTCATCATAGATATCCCTGCATTCTTTAACAGGGTTTTCAAAACTTGGAAATATTCCTCTAACTGAATTGACTGATTACCCATTACCCTGATGACCAATATTATTTGGCTCACCAACAGAATGCAAGGACCATCTGACCAAGCAGTCCTTCATTCCATGGCACTTATACAGAGGAAAGACTAATCATGCCCCACATTGGGTATCATCTGTTGTAATGCAACATGGAGGTAGACTGTGCTTGGAAAGTTCCGAAGAAAGGTTTTGACCAAGGGACCTCACTCCATGTGGAATGCAGGCAAGTTTATTTAGGTTGAGGCTGCTTTATATACTGCAAAGCTGATAAGAAAATTAGGGCATCATTCATTATTTTCTCAGCTTGGTACTTGAGAGTGCTGCCTCTTTCTCTTTTCCCAGACAATATATCTCGGGAATTCAGACAGTAAATTCTTAGTGGTGTGTTCATTCTGCTCTACCTCCTTCCACAGATGTCTGCAGTATGCAATGTCCTTGGATACATTTACTAATGTTTCTCTGCTGGCAAGCATGCTTTTAAAATTCTTAACCCTTTATGCTCTGGCTCTCAGCATCCTTTCCAAGAAGAGAATTTGCATCATGCTTAACTAAGCATGAGGGAATCTATGTAAGGAAAAAAGAATGAAGACAAAGAGTTTTGCCAGTTTACCCTACATGGTAGTCCTCCCCTTTACGTGTAATGAGTGTGAATTTTTCTTGGAAATTCAACCTCATAAGATACTTGAGATTTAATCTTTAAGAGAAACCATTAGGGATTTCATCAGTTTGGGAAAGCTAGAGTCCCATCAAAGAAAGATGCAGGATTAAAACCCTGTGTATGTAAGGAATGTTGGAAATCCTTCAGCCAGGCATTAAATCTCATTGAGCATGAAATATTCATACATTAGTTAGTATTGTAATGAGCATGGGAATCCTTCCATCTGAAACAAAACCTCATGGAATATGAGAAAATTCAAACTAGAGAAAAATCATACAAGTGTCCTAAATGTAGTCTGCTCTTTATAGTCATTGTTTATTCCTCATTTTGAAAGCCATAAAAGGTAACAAGCATTAACCAAGGACACAGGGAGCAGGAGGGGTCACCTAAATTGGGGGAAATGGGATCTCATGAAGCAGTGGCTGTACTTGGGTGTGGCCATCATTGAGCAAAAATGGGGTCTTGACCACCAATGCACTGGTCCCTAGAATGGTCCCCAGAAAGACACAATATACTATGCATTCTCCACCAAATCTTAGTTCCAATACCTGGTTTTTAACTCAGAGAGGTGTGCCATTATTCCCAAAATCTGAGCCATAGTGCACAGATTTTGCATGGGGGTTGTGGTGAATGAGGCAGGCTGTAAAATTGAAAGCACCTAATTTCTTCTCCAAAGAACTGATTACATTTACAACAGAATGGAGAAACTCAAATCTAAGGCTGCTCTCAAAAGCAGTGGAGATCATAGAGGGCCTGAGATTTAATTCATCTCAATTCTTCAGGAAGAAATGAAATATATAATTTTACAGATGAGTAAAAAGTAATAAAGTTTGCTAGCAGAAACTCAACTTAAAAGACATGTCTCAGGGCCTGTTAGGAGATATTCTTCTGAGATAGGGCAGGTTTTTAGGAGGGTCTGGGGTTGAGTGGCAAACTCTAATTTTGTCTCACCATCCTGGATGGAGATGGTGGCTTTTAATTTTTGTAGCAAGTCTCATCCCAGCAGGGGAAGTGACAGTCAGGCATAAGGAGGAAAGAGTGGGTGACAGTCCCAGATCCAAGATTAATGGTCCGTGTGGTGGTCCAGGGATAAGAGTGTATCTTCCCGGTGACCCCTTGATCTCAAGTATGTTCAGCTTTAAAGGGACCAGGGTCCAATTTTAGGGCAGAGTTTGTAGCCCCCATATCAACCAGGAAGTTAACAGGGCTGCCCCCGACTGTTAGTTTCACCATGGGCTCCCCGGGGCCTCGTGAACCTTGGCCCCATCGGCCTAGCAAATGCCAGTTGGGACTGGGGTCTGCCTGGTATCACAGGCATTCATTTTCCAGTGCCCATTTTTTTTTGCAGTAAGCACACTGGTACTTTTGCATTCCTGGTCTTCCTTGCCTTGGCTTTCCCTGGTTCCAAGAGAATCCATGGGAGGAAGAGGCCCTAGTGCATTCTGTCGAGATTGTGCTCAGCAGTACATTTACCACCTTCTTGGTTTTTAGAGTATCGTCATCCTCCCTATTTTTATACACTTTCTGTGCCACCTCCAACAGTTCAAATAATAGCTTCCCTTCAAACCCCTCTAGCCTTTACAGTTTCTTTCGTATATCAAGAGCAGACTGCTATACAAATGAAATATTTATAGCCCTACAATTTTCAGGTGCCTCAGAGTTTATAAGGGTGTAATTTCCTTAGGCCTCCATTAGATGTTCTAAAAAGGCAGAGGGTGACTCATTAGGGCCTTGGGTGGTTTCACTCACGTTAGAAAGATTCATTGGCTTTCTGGCAGCAGCTCGAAGGCCATGTTGGAGAGTCTGGTGAAACCATTCAAGAGCCTCCTTACCTTGATCCTGATTGTAATTTCAGTCTGTTCTGGTAGAGGGGAACACAGTTTCTATTTAGGTAGGTACACTAGTGGGTTGGCCATTTGACCTATGATGGATTTTACAGCCTCCTTCTGGATATGATCTCTCTCCTCTGAATTGAATGGGGCTTGTAAAAGTTGCTGGCAATTGTCCCAGGAGGGATTAAGGGTGAAAAAGATAGTTTCTAGGAGAGAAATTAAGCTGTGGGTTTTTTCTGAGAATGGAGGATTTTGATTTTTTTAGTTATACAGGTCTGTAGATGAAAAGGGGATATATACCATGAATGGGAGACCTTCATCACTCAGGCCTGGACATGCTTGGTGGAGGGGCAGTAAGTGGACTGAGTCAGGCAAGTTATGGGGATCTGCACAAGCCTGATACTGGATGCCCCTTCACATACAGGGGTGGCTGGTTAGAGAAGTTTCAGCAGGTGTGGGGAGTGGAGGGTATAGGCTGTCTGTTCATGACAGGTTTAGAGGGAGAGGAGTTGGAGGAGTGGACTGGGAGTGGGCAGATGGAGGGGGATGAGAGGTAGATTGGGGGTGGGTAGGTAAAGGGGTGGCTCATCAGGAGCATCTTGCAAGACCAAAGGACTGGGGTACTTAACAGGTGCTTTCAATGGATGTTGGGGCTCTGGCTGGGCCATGCGTCTTTGTCTTACAAGACAAATTTTTAGTTTCTTGGGAGTGTCTGTAAGAAGATCTATCCACACATCAATGTAAGCAATCTGGTCTGGGTGATCAGGTTTGCCATAGATGACCCTCTGGATGTTGTAGACTGTTGGGAGGTCGGTCGTTCCTTCAGATGGCCAGCCCACACCAAAAGTGGGCCACTCCAAATTGCAGAGGGTTTGGAGGGTCCCCGGGTTGAACTTGACTCCATATCGAGCTGCTGCTTTCTTGAATTCCTGAAAGTTCTTTTGAAAACAGGCAAGGGTTGTGGTAGGACTTGAGGAGGATTGACCCATAGTAACAATCAAATGAAGCACATAACAGAAACTGAGCAGAAACATTATAGAGAGACAGCCAGCTACACACACAGACACACGAACCTTGAGACTATTCTGAGGCCCTAGGTGACGTCTCAACTAGTGGCCAGGCCGTGGGGGTAGAGGCACATCTGGCAACACAACGGCCTCCCCAGGATCCAGACTTACCAAAACAGAATAGAACTGGCGGTTCTTTTGGTTGAATTAATAATCTCTTGTGCAGGTTCTGTCCAGACTGAGGGCCTACTGGGGCTGAGGAACATTCCTCAGAGGCTTTCCCCCTGAAGGTCTCAGTGTTTCCGGCTCCGGTCTATCTCTCTGGGGCCTCCAGAATGAAGCAGAATACTGCATATAAATAACAACTCCCAGGAGAAAAATTTAATGGAAACTTTATTAATGGCCGGAGTGTCCTCTTTAGCAAGAGTCGTGCCTAAAATCTGGAGGCTGCAGGCGTTATAGACTTTCTGCCCATGGGTGCCAAACTTTCCCGTGCATGCCAAGAGACAGGATTGGTAGGTTTAAACATATACATTTCTATATAAGGTTCTGAGCAAAGCAAGCGAGCAGAGTGACAGAAGCAGGTATTTGCTGTTAGCATCTCAGAAGGGGGGGTGATTGTCCTTTTCACATCACGAGTATTGCCATTCCCCCATTGGAACCCCCATTCCCCCATTGGGCCCACCATTCCCCCATTAGGCCTGGATGGGTGTCTGGGTTTGTAATGACCACACTTATTTTATTAGCTTGGGGTTCCTGCTGGGGAGAATGGGTGTGGTCTTTTTTTCTTTATAACTACTCCCAAGAGTGGTCTGAAGAAGAATTCAATATACTGTAATTTCTCCCCCAAATATTAACTCCAAAATCAGGTGTGTAACTCAGAGAGGTGTTCCTTTATTCCCATCCCCACAGCCAGAGCACACAGATTTGGCCTGGTGGGTGGGGGGCAGGAAGCAGGCTATAAAACTGAAAGCCCCTATTTTCTTCTCCAAAGAACTGATTACATTTACAACAGATTGGAGAAATTCAACCCTTGTGGAGTTCTCAAATGCAGTGGAATCATAGAGGCCTGAGATTTAATTCATTTCAATCCTTCAGGGAGAATTAAAATAAATACTTTTACAGATGAACAAAAACTAATAAAGTTTGTGGGCAGCAACTCACTTTAAAAGAAATGTAAAAGAATTTTCTTCAGGCAGAAATAAAATAATCTCAGAAGGTTCAAGATTCAGGATGGACTGAAGAACAATATCTGTTAATTAAATTAATATATATGAATGACAATTGAATGGATAATGTAATAGTGATATCCGTGGCCTAGGACATCAATAAAGTGTTCAAATGCACCATAAAATAATATATAGGATAAGATGGGGAAATAGATATGTAGCAGTTTGATATCATTATGAATTCCAAAGATAGCTATTGGAATATTCTTGTAGACTGGTCTGTTAATCTGGGCATGATTAAGTTATGAAAAGAGAGTTGAATGGGCCAGAGTCGGTAGGGCTTTGAGCCCTGTCCATTGGTGGGTGGGTTCTCAGACAAAATAATACAAGGCAAAAGACAGAGTTGGAATAGTTTTTGAGGTTGGAGTTCTGATGGGCAACAACAGAAGGCTCCGTGGTAAAGAGACAAGCGATTCACCTGACAGTTCACAGCTGGATTTGTGGAGAGAGGCAAAGCTTAGAGAGCCTCAGAGTCTACAGCTGATCTTGTGGAGGAAACAGTGGAGACGAGCCCAGAGATAAACTCAACCATGAGAAGAGAGGAACCAAAGAAGGCTGAACCCTGGCAAATATAGGCAGCTGTCTTGATCCAAGTTGGAGTAACAGACTTTGGTGAAGGAAGAATCTTATGCTTTCTAGCCTGGTAACTGTAAGCTTCTACCTCAAATAAATACACTTTATAAAGACCAACATATTTATGATATTTTGCATCAGCATCCCTTTGGCTGACTAATACAGGATATAAAATGTTTAAAAATATATTATTTGGCAAGTCAATAACAAATAATAAGTACAGATTTGGCAAGGGAAGCAAAAGTGTTATAATTTCCTCTGTAAACTTTAAAGAATACTAAATAGTGCATCTCATCCGAATAAAGAGAAAAAATTTGAACAAAAATAGTCAGTGCAAACAAAGTCTTCAGGATTTCCTGGGTTGCCAATTTGGCCTTTGCTCTGAGGTGACCTTACTCGTGCATCTTTGGAAGCTGCACCTTTCTTATACTTCAGAAGAATGAAGGAACCACGGTTGATTTATGGGGTGTTGTTTTGTCCCTGTCAGAAATCAAGTGCTGTATCACTTTCCCATTTCCAAGTTATGAAGTCATCAAACAGGATGTGATGCTCATTTGAGGCAAGAAGAGCCATGAATTATAGAATTAAAATACAGGATATATTGCTGCACTTCCAAAATTGGACGCTTAGATGATTGTTATTGGATCTTTCCTGTTTTTGAGTGAATGCATTCAATGCTATAAATTTTCCTCTAAGCACTGCTTTGCTGCACCCCGCAAACTATAAAGAAGCATAGGACATTAGAGAAGCAGAAAGAACCACATAACAAAAGGCTTGTGAGTGAAGCTATATCCACTTCCACAACAGTACAGTCTTAAGATGTAGGCAGAGAATGTAAGAAAGTTGGGAAAATATGTTCTTTGATGGGAAGCATTGTTTCCTCATAATATCACTTCTATGAATGTAACTTCACTTTGAAGGCATTTTCACCATGCTTACCTAAGGATGAGGGAATCTATGTAAAGAAAAAAAGAATGAAGGCAGTGAGTTTTGCCAGTTTACCCCACAAGGATGTGCTCCCCTTAAGTGTAATGAGTGTGAAGTTTTCTTGGAAATTCAACCTGATGAGATACCTAAGAAATAATCTTTCAGAGAAAACATTTGGGATTTCATGAATTTGGGAAAACTAGAGTCCCATCAAAGAAACCCTATTTATTCATTATAAAATTCTTACTGAAGAGAAATCATATATATGTGGGAAAGCTTTAATTCAATTGTCAAATTTCATATACAAGAGATTTCCTACTGCAAAGAAACCCTATACATGTAAGGCGTGGGAAAACCTTTAGGTACAAACAACATCTTACAGTACATGTAAAAACTCATAGTGGAGAGATACAAAATGAATGTAAAGAATGCCGAAAAGCCTGAAGGCAATAGAAATATTTCCTTAAACATCAGAGTACTCATTCTGGAGAAAAACCCAATATATGCAATAAATATGGAAAAGCCTTCAACCTGGAGGAAAACCTCATTAACCATCAGAGAATACATACAGGAGAGAAAGCCTAGGAATATGATGGATGTGGGAAAACTTTCATTCAGAAATCAAGCCTCTTTATACACCAGAGAAGACAAACTGGAGAGAAGCCCTGTATATGTAATGTATGTAGGAAAGCCTACAGTAGCACATCAAATCTCACTGACCAAGAGAAAATTCATAGTGGAGGGAAACCCTATATGTGTAAGGAATGTGGAATAGCCTTCAGCCAGAGGCCATATCTCAATAAACATTACAACATTCATACTGGAGAGAACCCTGTGAATGTAATGGATGTGAATCTCCAATGAATCTCCACCTCCAGTCTGTGCAACTTGTTGCCAATCTTTTAAGGAAGCAGCTGTGACTGTGCAATTCAGGATGTCTATCTCCTCTAGGAAAAGTGCACTTGCAGTTTGTTCTGTGATGTGCTCCTCCCGCACTTTCTCCCACACTCGTGTTGTTCAATTTGTTACCAATGATTCATGCATCAGAACTCTAGATTTCTCTTATTTTATGTAAAGATGGGCTTTCCAATCATTTCAAATTATCCTGGTTCTTTTCTCTGGTTCTTCAATCCATTACATTCTTGGTAAGCATTTAAAAAAAAATACCATTTTAAAAATAATGCTGCCCATTATTGCACCATTTTCTTTCTTTCTTATATTGTGGGTAAAAATAATAATTTTCACAGTACATACTAATATTTATAAAATTATATATAAATATATATGCTTATATGTGCATTATTAGCTTACTTAAATATTATTTCTTTTTTTTTTTATATGGAGAAATGTTATTTAATGGCACCAATATCAGTAATTTGGGATCAGTGAGTCCAAAGAGATGAAGCATATTTAATGTAATTACACATTCATTTCTTGTGATGTACGACCACATGAAGCATTAGTAATCCCCCAACAGATACCTGTCACGAGGGTTGTCAAAAACAACTGTTGGGGCCACAGGATATGAACCAAGTGGATTTACCCTACTGTAGCCATTTGACTGACGGATTCCCAGAGTCAGACTTTGTCCACCAAGTCCAGGATTTATAAGGCATTACAGAGGTTCCATCAGAAGATACATTTGTTTCTAGTACAAACCACCCTGCCAACCCATTTGTTATTGTAATAACCTCTCTCAGCATTCATATTATTGGGGGAGAACCTCTTTTCAAATGAAAAATGAGGTACCTGATTACTTGCATGGACTTGGCTTCATACTCATCTTGCTTCTTTGAGGCAGTGAGAGCCAAGTCAAGGCCATTACATCCTTGTATGCATATCGGTTCCAGTCAATGGAGTTCATAGGCTTATTATGCATTGGAGAGTTTAAAAACGAGCTTTGGTGATGAAAACCTTACCAATCCTATTGGCCCATCCAAGAACGCGTCAAGATTTCAAGCACTAAAAACAGTTAAAACTATCTCAGAAACTGTTTACATTCAGCAAGGATAATTATATGAGCCTATAACTCTTTCCCATCATATTAGAACACTTTAATAACCTATATTTTATTTATATCTAGTTGCTAAGTTTATTAGTGCTTATTATAGGATATGTTCTTAATTTTATGTTTTACAAAACAATTTGAATAATCAGCATTACTTTTGTGAATTTTTTCCCACTCGCAATAAGATGAGTGAATTATAAAAAGCCATTTTCTAAACATGCTAACAGGTGCAGGAAAGATTGACAGAGCAATACGAGAAAGTGTTCTTAATACAGGCTTTCTAAGATTTTAAATGGAACTTGTTAAAGGGGTGCACATCATTTTTTTTTAATTTAATTTTATTTATTTATTTTTTATTATGGGTAAAAATCAAAATTCTCACAATACATACAAACATTTGTAAAATGATATATAAATATATGAGCATATATGTGTATTTGCTTACAAAAATGCTATATATATATATATATATACATATATTTTAAGAGGTGCTCAGATTACCCAAAATACTACACGGAACCCACTGGGATTCCCACATCGCCCACCTCCCACACCTCCCACCACATCCCACACAAACACCTCCCACAGTGTGGCCCACCAACCCCAACGAACTTACACATCCTAGAGCCTTGCCACCAACCATAGACCACAGTTCACACTGTAGACCACACTCTCTCCCACTCAGTTCTGAGTGGTGTGTGCTGATTTAAAATGGCCTACATCCGTTGCCACAACAGTACCCAGGACAACCTCCAACTCCCAAAGAAGTCCCTGTATTTCAACTGCTCATCCGCTCCCTACCCAAAAACTGTCAAGTGGCCACTGGCTCCACCTCATTGTTATAATTTCTTGCATTGCAAGAATCACCATATGTGAGCAAGAGAATACCATCAAGTCCACTCTAGTCCATAGTTCTTCCCCCAATCCAGAGGCGACTGGGATGGTGATGTCCACTCCAACTCCAAGTGAGAGAGGGCTTATATCCCATGGATATGGTGGGTGGGATGATCCTGCCAGCAGATGCAGGCCCTCTCCATTCCCTGGGATGGCCATTTCCCATCGTTGTCTCCTTGCCAGGTGATGTGGATGAGTCAATTGACCTGTAGGGTAGGAGTTGTAGCTCCACCAAGGTTCCATGTACACCTGGCACATAGGTAGGCCAGAGGCTCCAGTCTCTGGAAGTATACCTAAGAACTCCAGGATCACATATAGGTTTGAATAGAGGGGACTAATGTACCATGTGCAGGGAGGACCTTTTTGAGTCCAACTCTGCCACTCTCAGGAGCCCAGATTCCAAAGTAGATCCCACTAATAAGGCATCAATCTCTGTGGCTATCCCCACTTTTGTAGGACCTGGGCGTCTTCAGAGCTCTCAGGAAACCCTCTGTGTGTGGTGATATCCACTTTGGTGTTCTATGACATCCTACTGAGGTTTGCATAAGCATTACCTCTGGGATGACCTCCCGACTCTCTTTGAAGTCTCTTAGACACATGAACTCATTTCTCTTTACATGTTCCCCCTTTATTCAAGGTCTTTTTCCAATCATGTTGTCAGTTGACATTTGGTATTAATCCCTCATTGCCATGGAGTTTCATCCCCAGGAGTCATGTCCCACGTTCAGGGGGAAGGTAATGCATTCATATCCTAAATTTGGCTTAGAGAGGCCAATTTGAGCAACAAGAAAGCTCTCAGGTGGCAACGCTTAGGCAACCCATAACATTATGCTAACTTTGAATTACAAGAACAAAGACTCATACGGCTATACATCAATAACAAGAACCCATCAGTGGGCCATCCTGTTTTGCCAGACACTGCTCATGCACATAGGGAAATGATGCTGCCCCCTTGGAGAATATGGCAGAGATTTCCTGGCTGGGAACTCAGATTACCTCATTTATTGAGTGATTGTCTACCCACCATGACCATGCCCCATCCCTTGATCATTTGAACAATTTCATATAACTTTCATATATATTCAGATGAACTTACTCCCATGAAACCCCCATCCCAGACACCACCCACCAATGATCCTCTGCAGCACCCATTGTAACTCTTCTGTGTTCTAAACCTTCCTTGATCATGGAGCCAATATAATAACCAAATACAATAAATAGGATAAAGAAATAATAATGGTAAGCTTAAATGCAAGGGATAAAAACAGGGAAACTCAGAGGAAAGAAATGAAACTAAAAATAAAATATAATTAGTGGATTGGATCATTCAGAAATGGCAAAAAAAAATTCTTTTTTGAAAAAGTATTCTGTTTTTTCTTTATTATTGTATTATCGGGTGTCTAGTGTACCGTGACACCTTCCACCTCCCATTACCCAGTGTCTCCCAAATTTTCATTTAATTTTCAAAGAAGTTTTAGGTCACAGCAAAGTCACACACGGAATACTAGAGACTCCCACATACCCAAACTCCCTCTCCTGTCCCCACGCCATATTAAAAGCATTTTTAAAATGCATATTAGCATTTTTATAACTGTAATACAGATAGTAAAATATAGCAAATAAACATTATCAGTGATTTACAATATAGTTTATATTTTAGACAGTACAGTTTAATAATTTTGGATGATATTTACCATGTCCTGTGTCTATTAGTGTAAGGTAATGAAAAACCTTTCCCATGACCACTAAATACCCAATTTGATCTTAACTGTTCCTTCTTCCCCATCCCCCTGGGGCATATGACACTCCCCTCTCATGACTCATAGAATGACAAGATTCATAGTTAAGTGCGCTGGGTATTCCAACCTGCCCTTCCTAATCTAAACACCTCTCAACCCTGCACGACAAAACCCAGTAATATCACTACCCATCTGTCCTATCCTTCAACTTGCAACTATAAACTATCCGTTTACCATAGATTATGTAAAGATGGGTGATGGTTCATAACCTACTCTTCTCTTTCTCTCCCTTGTTACCCTATCTTTCAGACAATGGTTCTCAGAGACTGCTCACTTTCCTCATTTCAAATCAGTGATGTCATATACTGTTCATCCTTCAACGCCTGGCGTGCTTCACTCAACATAAGGTCTTCAAGATTCATCCATTTTATTCCGTGTGTTAGCACTTTATTCCTTCTTACAGCTGAGTAATATTCCATTGTATGTATGTATCACGATTTATTGTCCATTCAACTGTTGATGGGCACCGGGGCTGATTCCAACTTTTGACAATTGTGAACAATGCCACTGTGAACATTGGTGTGCATATATCTGTTCATGCCTTTGCTTTCAGTTCTTATGGATATTTACCCACCAGTGGAATTGCTGGATCATAGGGAAGATCTATTGTTAGTTTTCTGAAGAACCGCCAAACTGTCCTCCACAGTGACTGGCCCATTCCACCATCCCACCAGCAGTGGATGAGGGTTCCTATTCCTCCACATTCTCTCTAACACTTAGAGTCTGCTGTTTTTTTTATACCTGCCATTCTGATGGGTGTAAATGTTATCTCATTGTAATTTTGATTCTCATTTCCCTGATAACAAGCGATGTTGAGCATTTTTTCATGTGCTTTTTATCCCTTGGCATTTCTTCCTTGGACAAGTGTTTTTTCAGGACACCTGCACATTTTTTAAATGGGTTGTTAGTCTTTTTATATTCAAGGTTTAAGATTTCTTTATATATGCAGGATATCAGGCTCTTATCAGATATATGGTTGCCAAATATTTTCTCCCATTGGTAGGCTGTCTATTTATTTTCTTAATAACGTCCTTTGTTGTGTAGAAAGTTTTAATTTTCAGGAAATCCCATTTATATATATTTTTTCTCTTGCTGCTCGTGCTTTGGCTGTGAAGTTCATGAAACCATTTCCTATTACAAGGACCTGTAGAAACTTTCCTACATTATCTTCCAAGGTCTTTATGGTTTTGGCTCTTATACTTACATCTTTGATCCACCTTGGGTTGATTTTTGTATAAGGTGTGAGATGGTATTCTTCTCTCATTCTTTTGTATATGGATATCCTGTTCTCCAAGCACCACTTGTTAAAGAGGCCATTCTCTCCCAACAGAGTCGGCTGGTAGCATTGTCGAATATCAGATGACTCTATATGTGAGGATATATATCAGAACTCTCAATTCAATTCTATTGTTCAGTAGGTCTATCCTTATTCCAATACCATGCAGTTTTGATCACTGTAGCTTTGTAATATGTTTTAAAGTCTGGTAATGTGATACCTCCAAATTCATTTTTCTTTTTCAATATGTCTTTGTCAATTAGGGGGCTCCTACATATACAAATATATTTTAAGGTAGTTTTTCCAGTTCCTTAAAAAATATAGTGTTGATTTTTATTGGGATTGCATTAAATTTGTAGAATAGTTTGGGTAAGATAGACATCTTGATGATGTTTAGTCTTCTTATCCATGAACAAGGAATATTTTTCCATTTATTGAAGTCTTCTTTGATTTCCTTTAACAGTGTTGTATAATTTTCTGTATATAAGTCCTTTACATCTTTAGTTAAATTTATTCCTAGTTATTTGATTATTTTACTTACTATTGTAAATGGCATTTTTTTCTTGAGTTCCTCCTCCGATTGCTCATTATTGGTGTACAGAAATGCTACTGATTTTTGAGCATTGGTCTTATAGCGTACAACATTGCTGAACTCCTTTATGAGTTCCAGAATCTTTGTTGTAGCTTTCTCTGGGCTTTCTATGTATAGGGTCGTGTCGTCTGCAAATAATGAAAATTTACTTCTTCTTTTCCAATCTGGTGTATTTTATACACTTTACTTGACTCAGTGCTCGATCAAGTACTTCTAAGACAATGTTAAATAAGAGTGGTGATAGTGGGCATCCTTGTCTTTTTCCCGATCTCAGAGGGAAGGCTTTTAGGATTTCACCATTGAAGTTGAGTTAGCTTTCGGTTTTTATTATATACCCTTCACCATATTCAGAAAATTTCCTTCTATTCCTATCTGTTGCAGCGTTTTTATAAAGAAAGTTTCCTGTATTTTATCAAATGCTTTTTTTGCATCTATAGAGATGATCATGTGTTTTTTTCTTACTGTTTGTTTATGTGGTGTATTACATTGATTGATTTTCTTATATTGAACCATCCTTGCAAACCTGGGATGAAACCGACTTGGTCATGGTGTATAATACTTTTGATATGTTGTTGAACGCTATTGTCATGTATTTTGTTGAGGATTTTAGCACATAGTATCATTAGAAAAATTGGTCTGTAATTTTCCTTTCTAGTGGTATCTTTGTTTGGTTTTGGTATTAGGGTAATATTTTCATCTTAGAATGTGTTAGGCAATATTCCTTCTATTTCTATTCTTTGGAAGTGCTTAAGTAGATTTGCCAATAGATCTTCCTGGAATGTTTGGTAGAATTCAGCTCTGAAGCCATCCGGTACTGGGCTCTTCTTAGTTGGGAGGTTTTGTTAACTGAGTCTATCTCTTTACTCTAATTGGACTGTTGAGTTCATCAATTCCTTCTTTCATCAATGTAGGCTGTTTGTGAGTTTCTAGAAACTTGTTCATTTCTTCTAAATTGTCATTCTTGTTGGCATATAATTTTTCAAAGTATCCTGTTATGATGCTCTTCATTTCTGTGAGGTCAATAGTGATATCGCATTCCTCAATCCTTATTTTATGTATTTGCATCTGATCTCCCTTTATCTTTGTTAGTCTGGCTAAGGGTTCGTCAATTTTATTGATATTATCAAAGAACCACTTTTGGTTTTGTTTATTTTCTTCTAGTCCTTTCTTATTCTCTATTTCATTTACTTCTGCTCTAATCTTTGTTATTTCCTTCATTCTACTTCCTTTAGTTTTAGTTCATTCTTTTTTTCCAATTCCTCCAAGTGTGTAGTTAGGTCTTCAATTTTAGCTCTTTCTTCTTTTTTAATATATGTATTTATGGCTATGAACTTCAGTCTCAGTGCAGCTTTAGCTGCATCTCATAAGTTTTGATATGTTGTGTTGTCATTTTCATTAGTTTAAAGGCAGTTAATGATTTCTTTTGAGATTTCCTCCTTGACCCACATTTTATCTAAGACTGTGTTGTTTAACTTCCATATGCTTGTGCCTAACTTGTCTCTCTGGCCCTTAGTGATTTCCAAGTTAATTCCATTGTGATTGGAGAAATTACTTTGTATAATCTCAATATTTCTGAATAAATTGAGAGTTTTTCTGTGGCCAAGCATGTTGTATATCGTGGAGTGCGATCAATGTGCACTCAAGAAGAATGTAAATCCTGATGTATTTGGGTTTATTGTTCTGTATATGTCTATTATGTCCACATCCTCTAATGTAATGTGTTTTTTTTTGTTTTTATTTATTTATTTATTTATTTATTTATTATTTTTTTATTTTTTTATTTTTTTATTCTGGGTAAAAATCAAAATTCTCACAATACGTACAAACATTTGCAAAATGATATATAAATATATATGCATATATTTTTATTTGCTTACAAAAATGTTATTTATATATATATATACACATATATTTTAAGAGGCACTTAGATTACCCAAAATATTACACGGAACCCATGGAGATTCCCATGTTGCCCACCTCCCAAACCTCCCACCACATCCCACACAAACATCTCCCACAGTTTCGCCCACCACCCTCAATGAACTTACACATCCTGGAGCCTTGCCACCAACCATAGACCACAGTTCACACTGTAGACCACACTCTCTCCCACTCAGTTCTGAGTGGTGTGTGCTGATTTAAATGGCCTACATCCGTTGCCACAACAGTACTCAGGACAACCTCCAACTCCCAAAGAAGCCACTGTATTTCAACTTCTCATCCCCTACCTACACCAAAAGTGTCAAGTGGCCACTGGCTCCACCTCATTGTTATAATTTCTTCCATTGCTAGAATCACCATATGTGAACAAGAGAATACCATCAAGTCCATTCTAGTCCATAGTTCTTCCCCAATCCTGAGGGGACTGGGATGGTGATGTCCACTCCAACTCCAAGTGAGAGAGGGCTTATATCCCATGGATATGGTGGGTGGGATGATCCTGCCTGCAGATGCAGGCCCTCTCCATTCCCTGGGATGGCCATTTCCCATCGTTGTCTCCTCACCAGGTGACTTGGGTGAGTCCATTGAGCTGTAGGGTAGGAGTTGCAGCTCCACCTAGATGTTATGCACACCTGGCACCTAGGTAGGCGGGAGGCTCCAGTCTCTGGAAGTATACCTAAAAACTCCAGTATCACATATAGGTTTGAATAGAAGGGATTGGTGAACAATGTGCAGGGAGGACTTATTTGAGTCTAATTCTGTCACTATCAGGAGCCCAGATTCCAAAATAGAACCCACTGATAAGGCATCAGTCTCTGGGGCTATCCCCCCTTATATAGGACAAGGGTGTCTCCGGAGCTCT